>JAFFZH010012780.1:0-10982 GCA_018420115.1 Euura saliciscinereae
CGGCCCTCATACCGAAAATTCTCCGTGTTACGATACAGATAAAAAAAACTTGTTCTAAAAAATTCCCGAAAGAATTTTGTGATTTCACAGAGTTTGAAAATAATGGATATCCAAAATATAGATGGAGAGATAATAGGGATAAACATTACGTGTATAACACAAAGGTGGGGGATAAATTTGTTAGAGTAGATAATTCTATGGTTGTCCCGTACAATGATGTATTGCTATTGACATACAAATGTCATATATGCATACATTATTGTGCTTCAATTCATAGTATTAAATACCTCTTCTTATACTTACATAAAGGCCATGATAAAGCATATTTGAAAGTACAGAAGGAAAACACAGAAATAAAAAAAATCCAAGTCCAGAAGAAACACACGACGAAATCGCAAAATTTCTTGATGCCCGATACGTCAGCCCTGCGGAAGCTGCTTGGAGGATCTAGTCCAGGCAATTTAGCCCAAAAATCGACCAAACCCTGACAAAATTTCATGGCGCGATTTTTTTGTTCCATGCCCTCGGGGGGGTCACTGGGAGTGTAAATTCGAAATGGCGACCAAATTGAGCTTTTGCTTGTTTTCGAAAAGTTTTTTTTTTCGAAAAAACGGTTTTTCTCAAATTAATCAGCCACTTATGAGTTAAACGAAAAACGACTTGTATACAAAAGTTGTAGGAAATTTTGTCCTTTACAACTTTTGTATGAAACTTTTTTTCGTAGCATCGATATTTTTCGAATTAAACTCAAAAAATGTTTCGAATTCCAAAAACTCGCATTATCTCGTTCATTTTCAACTTTTCAGCTATAATGTACGTAACCAAACTTGTAGAGAATAAAATTTGGGACAACTTTTGTATAAAACTTTTTTGCGTAGCATTGATTCCCCAAGTGTGTACCTAGATACTCGTTCTTCTGGAGCGTGTTCACAAATTTGGCTTTCCCTGCGACTGAACTGAATACACGACACTTGGGGCATCGATGCTACGCAAAAAAGTTTCATACAAAAGTTTTAGCGGACAAAATTTCCTACAGCTTTTGTTCCAGTCGTTTTTCGGTCAACTCAAAAATGGCTGAGTGATTTGAGAAAAACCGTTTTTTTTTTAAAAAAAAAACTTTTCGAAAACAAAAGCTCAATTTGGTCGCCATTTCAAATTTACACTCCCAGTGACCCCCCCGAGGGCATGGAACAAAAAAATCGCGCCATGAAATTTTGTCAGGGTCAAAGTCTAAATTGCCTGGACTAATCGAAGAGTTACCGATTTCCCGAAGGTCACATTCTGTCACCCGTTTAGCAGTGCATACGAAGAACCAACAACACATTCTCTTCGAAGAGGACAGGGAAGAAGAAGCATTGAAAAAGGAAACTGGAACAACTTTAACAGCATGGTTCAAATTGAACCAAAAAGACGAACATGCTAAAAAATTCAGTATCGTAATATACCAAAATACTACTCTTTTGACACAAGTAAAAAAATGTGGATAAAACGAACAAAATTTTCAAATACAATTGGTCGCTTGAATAGCGTGAGTCCGAAAGATATTGAAAGATTTCATTTAAAGTTAATTTTGAACAGAATTGTAGGTGCAACTTCTTTCGATGATTTGAAATTTCACGAAAATATGAAATATGCTACATTCAAAGAAACCGCTTTGGCCATGGGATTAGTAGAAAGTGACGATGAAATTTACAAAATTTTCGAAGAAGCCTGTTCTATCATGCTGCCGAAACAATTAAGAAAATTTTTTGCTTGGTTTCTCATAGCCGATAGTACGCCTTCGTCTTTTGAAATTTGGGAAAAGTTTAAAAACAATTTTTGTGAGGGTTTTAGCGACAATTACGAGACACGGGCTTTACACGATATAAACGAAATTTTGAAAAGGAAAAATTTATCATGTTTAGATTTTGGATTACCTCAACCATCAGACATTCAAATTGAAGATAGTACAGACGATGTAGAAGAAATAAAAAAAAATAATAGAGATAAATTCTTGTTAATGATTGATCAACTGAATGGAGATCAATCTTATATTTTCGATTACATAACGAGCACGAAAGACGGTATGATTTTCATTGACGGCCCGGGCGGTACGGGTAAAACTTTTTTGTATCAAACATTAATACACTATTTTCTCGGCAATGGAAAAAAAGTATTATCGATGGCTTGGACTGGCAGCGCTTCAATATTACTACCAGGCGGCATGACAAGTCATCGAACTTTCAGGTTGCCCTTAGACTTATCAGATATAGAGACAACATTTTTGAAGTTACAATCTGATAAACAAAATTTACGTGAGTGTGATGTTTTGATTTGGGATGAAGCGTCGATGATACCAAAAAAAGCTTTGGAAATTGTGGACAGAACATTGAGAGATTGTTGCAGTCTTGAGAATTCACTATTTGCTGGAAAATTAGTAATATTGGGCGGAGACTTCAGACAGATTTTACCTGTAGTAAAAAATAGTTGTAGGTCATCGATAGTCAGAGAAACCATCAAGTATTCAGATTTGTGGCCCAACTTCAAGATTTTGAAATTGAAAAAAAAAATGCGATCGTGTCAAAAAGAATTGGACTTTTTATTGCAACTAGGTGAAGGAGCAATTGACTCATTAGATGTACCGGACAGCCAAAAAACAGACGGTATTTGCACCAAAATTTATGGTTTGGACGTAAACGAGGAAACTGATTTTTCAAATAGCACAATTTTAGCATGCCACAATGAAGATGTGGCGAGATTGAATGATAAAATTCTTAATAGGCTTCAAACTACAGAACAAATTTATTATAGTATAGACTCTGCGCGGCATAAAGGTATGGATCAATCCGAAGAAGATGTACAGTTAAATTACCCGGTAGACTACTTCAATTCGTTGAAATTTCTCGGATTACCGGTTCACAAATTAATATTGAAAGTTGGGGCCGTTGTAATGCTCATTCGGAACTTGAGCATTAGTGATGGACTCTGCAATGGCACTAGGTTGAAAATTGTGGCACTATATAAATTCAACATTAAAGCAATAATTATTACTGGACATCAACAAGGAAATTCCGCGTTCATTCCCAGAGTCACATTAGACACTGGAGAGTATTCGTCTTTGCCGTTCAATTTATACCGTAAACAATTTCCAATTATGTTAGCATTTGCGATGACAATAAATAAATCTCAAGGTCAGAGTTTTGAAAGTGTAGGGATATATTTTCGTAAACCATCATTTTCCCATGGCCAATTATATGTAGCCCTTTCACGGTGCAGAAATCCAGAAAAATTGTTCATAGAAATTGATTCAGAGGAATTCACAAGTATAAGGAATATCGTTTGGCCGGAAATTTTGTAACCTACAATTTTGTAAACATTCAAACTTCCAACATCTTCTCTATTGTTGGATCAGATTCAACGGTTTAGTCACGGATGTACATTTTTTTTTTATGACGAAGGATGAATTCTTACGTGAGTTATACCATTCTCAACTTTTTTGGGCATCATTGTAATGTAAAATTCACAGCGACCAGTGGATTAGGCCTACTGGGGATACCACTATAAAGAAAAAACGCGCCGAATTATCTACTACATCATGCACTTAATAGTGGTGTGGAAACGATAATAGTGTCATTAGTGTCATTACAATCCTGTTCATGTAATGTACAATATTTCTCATTATGGAACAATCTTTGTACGACGTATTTTTATTCGCTGTAGTATGTAACACAGTGATTCTTTTCAATTCGTTGGAAGGTTTCATTCCATTCAAAATTGGTTCGAACACCATCTTTCGTCCTATTCCGAAACATGTATGAAAATCTTCAAGAAAGACATAAACTTCTGTACCTTCCTGTACCTGTAACGATAATACACTCGGACCCCGCTATTTCGACCATCGGTAATTCGACGGACTCGGTATGTATTTCGACCGAGTTCGCTTCGGTAATTCGCCTCCCTCTACCCCCACCATCGGGCCGCGTCGAGTGGGCCTCTACTCGCGCACACGGTCTGCGCACAACACACACATCCACCTATAATTTACGGACGGAGAGTGGGGGCCCCTCGTTCCGTCGAAATACCGAATACGTTGGGTCCCGACTTGGTCGAAATAGCGGGGTCCGAGTGTAGTGTCATTACAATCCTGTCCATGTAATGTACAATATTTCTTATTATGGAACAATCTTTGTACGACGTATTTCTATTCTCTGTTGTATGTAGTTTAAGTCCATCCCATTTGAAACACAAATCACAGTGATGCTTTTCAATTCGTTGGATTTCCTTGGAAATCTTGTACAACCCTATCATATTTTGTCACATCGTAGTGACATCACTCTTTCTTCATTTATTGCGTAATAACCTGAATCGGGGGGTTGGCGCGCGAAGCCCCCCCCCCCTCGCCTATCCAAGATTTCGAAGGTCGACGACGACGACCCCCCTCTGCGGCACTGTCCGTCACCGCTCTATATTATATAAAGTATTGTTCTACAGACCCGAAGTATTCCGGAAATACCCGAAGTAAATTAAAGACATATAACAGGTCTTCAGGATTTCAATCAGAATATTATCGTTTCCACACCATTATAAGTGATATGTATGATGTAGTTGATAATTCGGCGCGTTTTTTTTTATACCTGGTATTCCACGCTGTTCGGAATTATGAATTTTGAGGTAAATATTTTTATTTTCTGGAATACCTCAAAACCCCCACGTGAACCCCGTACATATTAAGAATCCCTCAGAACCCCTATGGTAACCCTGTACATTTCAAGAATACCTCAGAACCCCTATGTGAACCCGGTTCATATACATAGAGAATCCCTTAGAAACCCTGTACAAGCTTATCCTATTTTGCGTGCGTAGCACACATCGTGACGACTTTGAAAAAAAAAATTACTCTTTTTTCATTCCATATACACTATCTAGAACGATATTGCACAATATCAATCTGAATCGGGGGGTTGGCGCGCGAAGCGCGCAGGGGGGGCCAAGCCCCCCTAGTATATGTTTAATTTTAAGTCTGAATGTATTTCCTGAGATTCAAGACTGTTAAAGGTGGTTAAGTGGTCTGCGACAAGTCTTCATAAATCCAGCCAATAAACCGAGAAGAAACTCTGTGAATTAGTAAAAATTCTTCGGCCGTGCGTGACGGGCTATTAAAAATCCGTACAGCATCTCAACACACAAATTTTGAAATTTTACAGCATTTGTAGCTTTCCAAACTTTGCAAGCATGTTATACGTATACGTTGCTGCTGTTTTTTATTGAATGATAATTCCCCGCCCATAATACACTATTTTCCACAGGATTTGAAAAAAAAGAATCCCATAAAGAGTGCTATTGTAACTTTCAACGAGCACGTCTTCGTCTGTTATAAGCCCCACTCCGGTACTTGTAGCTTGAAAATCGCTGAAGTTATACCTACTCCGAGGGGTGAATCACGAGCGAAAATGTGTATACCATATCTCCTTTATCTCAATATCTCCCAATATCTCCCAATATCTCCCACGATATCTCCTGATATAATTTTCAATATATCTCAAAAAATTTCCTGATATCTCCCAATATCTCCCAACATTTCCCAATATCTCCCAACATTTCCCAATATCTCCCAACATTTCCCAATATCTCCCAATATTTCCCGATATCTCCCAATATCTCCCACGATATCTCCTGATATAATTTTCAATATATCTCCAAAAATTTCCCAATATCTCCCAATATCTCCTAATATCTTCCAACATTTCCTACTCTCTGTACACCAGATCTCCCTTGTGATTCACCCCTCGACCTACTCTGTACCAACAGAGTGGCAATTGACGCGCACATAGATATCTGTGTAGTTTGCTGCTCTGTGGCGTGCAATGGGTGTCTGACCAGAGAATCTGCGCCGTCTGCAGAAGGCTTTCAGAGGACTGTGTAAAGAATTACGAGTAAACTTCACGAGGCAGAAAAAATGTAAGTGGTTGTTTGAGAATTGAGCTAAGTCGGTTGGGGGATGAGAGTCAATGGTGTAGGTTTATTTACAGTATTTACAGGTTACAGTGTGAGCGAGATGAGAAACAGTTTATGAGCACAGTTGATTGTATTAATCGTATGAGCACATTGGATGATTATTATTGCATGAGCTGTACTTGAAAAACGGTTCGATAAAAGCAACACGTGTGTCCGTTAGACCGGTGAAACTGTAAGAGTATTTACACATGAGTCGATAAGCGATTATTGAGCTGACACTGGCTAATTGTATTAATCAGCTGAGAGGACTGAATGAGACAAGATGAGTGTAAAGATTATATTAATCACATGAGCGGTCTCTAAAGAATTAATTGAGATTGAACGAGCAACACGTGTCCGTTGAGAGACGTTGAAAACAGTGAGTGTAATGGCTGCCGGGGAGCCGGCGACAAGGCTGGTCTCCAGCGGTTGAGCGTGAGTCGGCGAGTCCGCATCGAGCGACAGTCGGGACTAGCGCCCTCTGTGAGAGCTAATTCCCGAACATTTCCGCCCGCCATCAGCGACAGGGTTGATGATCAGTTATTAGTCTTGATGAGCGAGGAAGCAGTGCAGGATGCTTAGCCTCGTATGAGAGTTCCGAGTTGTTGAGACGTCCACCCACTCGAATCACTCCCTCACCATCGGTGAAGGCGGTGAGCCGGCTGAATGGGTGTGTGGTGGGCAGTTGAGACTGACGTTTGAGCAGTGCGAGTTCTTCTGAGCAGTAGGCTGACTGCGTGGCCTTAACCCAGAAGAATCGTGCATCCTCCATGTCGGTTGCCGAGATGACAGATGCTCGTGATGCGTCCAGTGTTCGAGATAATTTTCTGATGTATCTCCTGCACAGAGATGTGATTCTGAGCAGTCTGTTGAGCGATGAAAACTTGTAGATGAGGTCCCAATGATATTCAGGAGCGTTGTGAGCTGCGTGCAGGGCTATCCTAGCACGAGCTTCTTGATCCCCGATGTCATCTGGAGCTGAGTCGGGTTGAGCAGGCCATGAGCTTGTTGATTGAGTCATCCATGGTGGTCCCGTCCACCAGAGGGAATGATCTTCGAGCTGAGCTGTGGTTATCCCACGTGAGGCACAGTCAGCTGGGTTTGAAGTTCCCGGAACGTGCCTCCGATGAGCTTCTCGGTGAGTTCTTGGATTGTTGTGACTCGGCTGCGCACATAATCCTTCCACCTCGAGGGGTGAGCCTTGATCCACATGAGAGTTACTTGAGAGTCCGTCCACAAATGTACATTGGTTATGTTCATGTTTAGAGTAGCGTAAACATGTTTGATGAGCTTGGCTAGTAGCAGCGCTGCTGTGAGTTCCAACCGCGGGATGGTTAGACGTTTGAGAGGAGAGACTTTCGTTTCAGAGCAGATGAGCGAGACGTTGGCGCCAGTGGACGGTGAGGTGACGACGAGATATACAACGGCTGCCATGGCAAATTGCGACGCATCAGAGAAACCATGCAACTCAACAGTTGTCTCAGAGAGTGTGTTGAGCCAACGTGGGATGGAGATTCTGGCCAGACTAGTGAGATCGTCTCTGATGGTGAGCTATTGTTCGATGAGTTGTGCTGGGAGAGTATCATCCCAGTTGAGTTTGTGTAACCAAAGAGCTTGTAAGAACATCTTGGCTCTGATTACAACTAGTGCAGTGAAGCCGAGTGGATCAAATACTTGTGCTACTTCTGATAGGATGAGGCGTTTTGAGAACTTCGTGGGATGAGTTGCTGAGATGGTTGAGAACGTGAACTTGTCTTGATGAGGTGACCACCGAATTCCGAGGATCTTGGTGTCACAATCGTCGAATGATATGCCTGACGAGCTGCCAAGGTTAGCTGCGACTTCTGTGAGCAATTGGTTGCTCGTTGAGTGCCATTTGGCCAGAGGAGCTGCCTTGGACGGTGGTGAGCTGATAGTGAGTTTCCTTGAGTTGGTCGTCAACCCAGAGGATTCGCTGAAGATCCCAATCGTCTGGGTGAATCTTGATTTGCCGATACATTTTTGTTATGTCTGTAGCAAAAATGTACTTGCGTCGGCGTATCCAAATGAGCTGGTCGAAGATGTTGAGCATCCGGTTCGGACCAGCGTGCATGAGATCGTTGAGAGAGTATCCAGTTGAGCTTGCACTTGAGCCATTGAACACCTTTCGCAGCTTTGTGGTCACGCTGTCTGGTTTGAGCACTTCATGATGTGGCAAGTAATAGTGTGTCCCACTACTTATTGAGTTGTCGTTGAGCTGGACCATGTACTGAGCGGCTTCGTACTCGAGCATGAAATGCGTGTACAGCTTCTGATACTGCTCATCCTTCCTGAGCCGCTTGAGAATTCTCTGGAGGCACTGGCGTGCCGTGTGATAGGAGTCCCCGAGGATTGATGCTGACAATTTGAGTGGTAATCTTATGACATACCGCCCCATTGAGTCCCTTGAATGAGTCGTCCGGTAATGCGTCTCACACTCCTGCTCTTCTGGAGTGAGTGGCGAACCACCTGCCATCGGGGGTTCCGCTTGAATCCAGAACCTGGTGAGTGAGTCTTGCAATTGGTCAGTTGATGACTGTGAGACGATGTAATGAGCCGTTCTTGCGAGTGTGACCGGTGCCTGTATAGGCCCGATGACTAGCCAGCCAAAGATGGACAATTGAGCAATTGGAGACTTGGCTGAGTGTCTGAGAATGTTGGGCTTTATGAGTTGTCCGTAGTAGTCAGCTCCGATGATGACGTCTATTTCTCTTGGTGCGGGAAATTCAGGGTCGGCGAGGTTCAACCCTTTGAGATGAGGCCAGTCACGTACATATGATATTTTACTGGTTGGGAGGATGGTGGTGGCTGTCTTGAGGACATGAGCTGTGATCTCGATTGAGAGTGGTCGGTATCTGGAGTGAAGAGTGAGTGTAACAACACCTCTTATTTGAGAAGTCCTTTTTCCTCCAACACCGTAGACATCAAGTGTTGACTGGGTTCGGTTCAGGTTTAGCCGCTTGGTGAGACTGTCTGATATGAATGAGATTTCTGAACCAGGATCGATGACTACCCGGACATGATGAGATGATGTTGCTGAGAAGGTTTTGGAAATGGCTGTTGCCAACAGTGTGAGCTGACTGGTGTTTGTTGATGAGCCTGTCGCTTGTTGATCATGATTATTGATGATCGTACCGAAGCTTCATGCGGTTGGCACGGAAGGTCGAGATGTGTCTGTGGATGAGCCGAAGATGGGTCATAGGTCAGCGCCGTGCAACATGGTGTGATGAGCTTCATTGCACGTCTTGCAATGCCTGGAATTGTTACACTTGCGTGCATTGTGCCTTCCCGGGAAGTTGCAGCATAGGCTTCTGTCTTTCACGACCTTGACGCGCTGTTCTAATGAGTTGTCTCTGAATTGTGCGCACCTCACAATGAAGGCTGAGTTCCGAAACGAGCTGGCAGTACTGTCATCAGTCTTGTGTCTTTGTCATACAGCTGGATTTTTGGTGAGCTCCGTCTCTCTCTGGCAAGATTTTCGGCGCTAGCAGCGAATTTCGGAACACGGCCGAAATGATCCTGTCCGCAGCAATCACAAGGATATGCCGTCGAACGTGAGGCTGGCTGAGAAGTCTGTTGAGTGGTCTGGGATGAGCTGGCTTGCTTCTGTTGAGAGGCCTGATGAGAACTGACGCGTTTCGGGATGGCACCCTTTGAGCTGTACGATTGAGAGGTAGTAGGAGTCTCGTTTATGTTCTCCAGAGTGCGAGCCCTGGCTATGAGAAAGTCCGTGAGTTGGCTGAGAGAGGGAAACTCATCCGTGGAGGCGAGAGAGCTTTCCCACTTCTCTTGAGTGTCCGAGTCGAGAAGTCTGCTGACGATCGTCACCATGAGACAGTCGTTATTGGACCCGTCGGTGAGTGTCTTGATCGATTGAGTTGTCTCGTTGATGATATTGACCACCTTGGTGAGTGAGCTGGCCTGTCGCTTGGTCATGGGCTTAAGGTTGAGCAGTCGATCCAGGTGAGTTTTGATGACCAAACGCTTGTTCTCGGACCTCATGTTGAGGATTGACCAAGCTCCTGAGTAGGCACCTGGAGATGGAGCAAGGTTTGCGATGAGATCGGCTGCATCGTCCTTCATTGCGCTTCGGAGGTAATGAAGCTTCTCCAGGTCGTCAATGTCGGTACGATTGCCGATCACTGAAAGGAACATAGCCTTGAAATCTGGCCACTTGCGGCAATCCCCACTGAACGTTGGCACCGTCAGTTCGGGTAGCCTTGAGCGAGCGCGTCCTGAGCTGGCTGATGAGTTGGTGGCAGCTTGAGCCGCCTCGGTGAGCTGTTCCTTGAGACGTCCCAGCTGACGTTTGACTTTGAGCACCAGTTTGGACACGTTTCTGCCGGTCTTGCGCGTGAAGTATGAGTGGTCTAGATGAGCGGGTGGCCAATGAGAGACTAGCCAAGAGTGCTCCGTTCTGAAGGTCTGAGACAGCTCCTCAGCCTGTTCGAGCAATGAGGTCCTCTAATGCTTCAATTACCTCATTCTGAGTGTGAACTCGCAGAAATAACTCACCACTGAGTACCGTTGGTGAGGTACTACGGGTTTGAGCTCCTTGATTTTGATTCACTCCTACTGCGGTGATATCATGTGAGATCTCATGTGAGAGCTAATTCCCGAACAGTGGTCAATTAACTCTCCCAGTGACACGCAAGGCATATTACTATACATATATAATTCGGCTGCAAAGAAAGGCGAGGAGTAGTATAAGGTAGAAGAAGAAAAAATTACGAAGGTAAAAGAATGAAATTATCTGACAAAACACCTAATGCATTTTTTTCGCAGAAAATTTGCGTTTTTGCCTGCGTTGAAAAGTCTCTGGGATTGAAGGTGCAAATCCTTTAAAACATATACCCATGTGTGATTATACATATTACCTTTTCTTTTTGTTGAACAATACTTAATTTGCCCTAAATTTCTTAATTTGCCTCAAATTTCTTATACTAATGAACGGATATCTGTGAATTTTCTTGCCCAAAATTTACGAATGA
>JAFFZH010012781.1:0-45071 GCA_018420115.1 Euura saliciscinereae
TTTTTTGTTTCTTCATTCTCTTGAAATCTGGGATGACGTTACTCGCTCATTTCAACGATTTGTCTATCCTACTCCACTCTTCACCCAGATATAATTAATTATGTGGCTAGTCGATATTATAGTTTTTATACTGTTTGGTCGGAGATGTGTTATTATTCATTATTCATTATTCATGTATGCTTAATTCCTGCCCTTTTTCCCATTCTCTTCGCGTGTCAGTGCTCGTGCGCGTGTGCCTGTATGCGTGTATTTTTTATTCAAAGATCGGAGGAAAAAAAATAGGAAAAAAAATCTATAGGGCGCGTGTTGTTGTACCTTTTCTTATAGTATCGTATTAATAATAATAATAATAACTATTAATAAAGCTGCATGCTGCTGCATTTACTATTGCTTTGATAGGCCCGAAAGTGAAGTTGGCACATCGCCTTGCTTTTTCATTATTTCTCAAACTCTTGATCTTTCGTTGGTGGCAAAGCAGTTCCAAAAGGTTCCACTTGCGGGAGGAAGAAGCTGAGTTGCTGTTATTATATTATTGGTCTTACCACGCCTCATAATATGTAAAGGGTGTTCAGGACGAGTACGTGGTGGTTGTTTTTAGCCAAGGTTACTATGTAGCCTTCCGATGTTATTTTCAGTCCGCAACAACGCGAGACCTGGAATATCAGCAATCGAGAAAACAATTTATTTAGAAATTTCCATACTCTCGAATTCCCGTTCCTTACCTCCTTCACAGTTTCGGTTACAGAATAAAAATGATCATCGATCATGGGCAGAACGTGGAAATAAATGTATTCTCTTACCTTGACGTAGGGACATTCGAATTCCGAGATCAGCGAACCGTCCCTTGAGAATACGGCAACGTGAAAACGATTTCCGTGCGAATCCCCAATCAGGACGTCACCCGCGTCGCTGATGTCTATCCCGTTTGGGAAGTTTGTTATATTTTCACAGCCAATACGACGGAGGAATTGACCCTCTTCGTTGAAAACTACCACGCAGTGTCCTTTGAAGTCACAGACGAAGTATTCTTTGCCTGTTGCGAGGAAATAAGAGCTTCCGTTAGTTTTGTCCAAAAATCGGAGCAACGGGGTAATGATCTTTGTCAATTTACCACTTATGGCAATGTCGCTGGGTTCTCTCATGTAATCGCTGCAGTCGAACCACCTGAGAAGATCACCGGTGTCGCTGATTACGAAAACGGTGGGAGAGACGCTATCCACAGCCACGATATGCCCTTGACTGGTGACCGCGAGGCCAGCTACTATGTCGATATAACGAATCGCTATCTTCTTGATGAAGTGACCGTTTTTGGTGAATATCTGCATCCTCGATCGCTCGTTTCCTCGATCGCAGACTACAAATTTACCGCTGTTTCTCATAACAGCCACTTTGCGGGGATACCACAACTGGCCTTCCTCCTTTCCGGGAATTCCGAATTGGAATTTGAAGGTGCCAGTCTTCTCGAAGACCTGATATCCAAAGTTCATAGAGTTAGTAGTTTGTAAACAGGTATACGAAATAGAAGTCTCTTCCAAGTCGTCAAAGTACCTGGATTCTGTGGTTGTTCGTGTCCGCGACAATTATATCCTCGTCCGTACCGAGGCAAAACCCATGGGGCGAGTTGAACTGGCCTTTGCTGGGTCCTAGCTGTCCGAATTTACACCTTATCTGCATGGGGGTGAGCTTCGGGTTCGTGGAACGAGGGTGAGCATAATTCCCACTTCCAGTGCCGCCGACGCTTCCCACCGTGCCTCCTACCACCACAGGTATGTTATGCATCGAGTCTCCTATCAAGTCGTCTGAAATACAGAAACGAGTTTCACAAAGTTTCCTTTTTCATCTCATCGTCTCGAATTATACGTTGATCCGTGAAAACGACCGGTACCTGTTGCCTGGGACAATATCGGCGACGTCGACGAAGACAAAGACTGAAATCCTCCATTTAAAATACTATTCGCGGTCAAAGATCCGAGGCTCTGATTATCCACTAAGCCAGGAGATTGACCACGGCCCAAAACTAAACTACCGCCTCCGTTTAGAGCAGTGTTTCCCAGATCTGTGGATAAATGTGATGCAATGAACACCGTGTTCTAATTGGCCGATACAAAGTTTCTCACGACAATAGTAAATTACCTTGATTGCCGAGGCTGTTTCCAAGCTTGGCCAGAGCTTGAAGATTGTTGATAGCGTGACTGGACGAGCTGAGGTCCCCGGCGAATAATTCAGCCAGTGTGAAGGACGGAGTAGGGCTTGGATTTGAGCTGGGACCTACGACGCCGTTGTCACCAGCCATTTCAACTTTTTCAGCCAAACTGGCCAGTTGTTGAAGATTGTACTCCTGGATGCTGGTCAGACCGTGGATGGGACCTGGGGGTAGAGAAACGGGAGGTGGTGGAGGGGGGACGTTCTGAGGGCTGGAAGTCGGGGGGATAACGAACGAAGGTTCACCTTCGAAAGACGACTGCATGGAGGCGGGAAGCGAGATCGGGGAACTGGTCGTTATCGAACTGGGACAGCCCATCGACGTGTGGACTATCTGTTGGACAGACACCCCTGTCACGTTCTGGAGCTTTTCAGCTTTCGGCAGAGGAGTACTTTCGGTGCGGAATTTACCAAAGGCTTCCTGAAATTTTTCACAAATCAGATTAATCGATATTCCATCATCATCTCGTGTCGTCGAAGAATCTACGGACCTTTACAGTCTTTTCAAAGTGACTAAAGTCAGTTTGAAATTCAATGGAGAACGTGACGTTTGGCTTTGGTGTACTTTTGATTAGGCTCAGTAGCTGGGACCCGACGACTCGTCGAAGTGCCAAAATCTCAACTGCATCTCCGTGCTCCAGGAGTCGGGATGTGAATCGGCACGCGTCTTCTATTTTTTCGACCGTTTTTTCGACGCTGGTAACGAATAAAGGAACAAATGAAAGGATGAGCGGTTTTCAAAAATACGAGCTACAGATGGATCTGTGGTTCTTTGGCGCTCCGTTACCTGTGGAAGGTGTCCATGATTTTGAGCTCTCGTTCGGAATGTAGCTTTTCAAGATTGTCCAGAGCGGTTTCGCGGCATTTCTCAAGGACCGCTTTGTAACTTTGAAAAGTCTCGTTAATCAAATCTTTGGCCTGATCGTGCTGGGCTTGAAGCTCGCTCAGAGCGTTGTCCAGCTGCGACGAGGCCTGATCGCAATCTGCGATTCTCGATTTGCTTTCAGTCATCAAGTTACAGAGTTCCTCCTTCTGGCGCGGCTCCGCGTCCGTCAGTCGCTCGTACTGGTGATCGGGCGCCTTGTGCTCAACCAGCAAGCACTCGTTGCATATGGGCTCCTGGAAAGAATCGATCGTCGTTGAGCATCGCGGTTTAGAATAAAAAGGCATTCGATTAAGAAACTTGGAATTTACCTGACACGAGTAGCAGTAAAATTTCATATTTTCGGCAGGATGAGACTCACAAAAAATAGGTTTGTGTATAGGAATAGCTTCATTGGATTGTTTGAGTTCCTCAAATGCGATGACCTTGTGGCTTTCGAAGCACCTCATAAACTGATGAGCGGTGTTACAATTTGGGCATAAGAAATTGGCGCAGTCCGAGCATCTGGCGACGGCGCTCTCCTTGGTCTTGCAAGAGGTGCAGAGCACGGCCATATTCTCTATCGCGGACATGTCCAGTATGTTTGTGAGCACGTAATCGCAGGTGAGCGATCCGGCGCCCTTGGGTCCGACCCTGGTCTCCTGTTTACACAACGGACAAACGAGCACAGACCCGATTTTCGAGTCTCCGCCCTCGTCCATTAAGAGCTTGTCCAAACAAGCCTCGCAAAAGACGTGTAGACAGGTGAGGACTCGGGGCGAGCACAGCTTGCTCTCGCACAGCGTGCACTCTTGATCCCTGGCGTCGTCCTTGCCGCAGCTGATCTCTTCCAGGGCGTCTCCGTTTCTGTCCCCGAACATGTCCCCGCCGTCCGTTTCCTCTGTCCCCTGCATGTTGCCCCCGGGGTTACCCAGCGAGGCTGTTCCCGAGGGAACGGCGATGACCGAGGATGCCATTGGAGGATCAAGGGCGAGAATCTTGTTCGTTTTATTTTCACTCTTATTCTTATTCTCGCTTTTTATGTCCAGAGACTTTGCTTGAGACTCGTTCCAGAGTTTGAAATGTATTATTTAACGTAGACTAGGCCTTGTTTAATGCTTTATCATTGATATTCGTCGGAGTTTTTAGTATAATAACTGAGGACACACCTGAAACGATAGATGTGAAAAATAGTTTATAAAAATATCGATTCAATTTCGTGACTTTAGATTTGTTTTCTATTTTCTATTTCTCTCCTCCTAGGCGAGTATTCCGTACACTTTTCGTTTTCAAAATCGGAAAACACACGCGACGGGCAACACAATACTGCGAAACACAATCGATAAAAGTGAGAAGATGCTGATGAGAAGAAAAAAAAGGGGAAAACACTAGAAGGAGGAAAAAAAAAGCGAAACGTTTGGATTATTTCTATCGATCGCGCGATATTTTTTCGTGTGTAAAAATCGCGTAAACAAATGTAGGGTGGTTGTTGCGTGCGATGTGAACTTTTTTCGATTTTCATATGCGGAATGCGAACGAGGAAAAAAAATGTTTCAGCGTTAGATTTTAGACGCGAATAATGGACATCGTGGCGATGATATTTTCGGTGAGAAACGCGGCCGATACGTAGGCAGTCGCGATAGGAGTTATTTTGTTTGTTACGAACCTTATATTCGAAGGTTTTGCATATTTATATCACACCTTCGACACATTTCCAAATGCCCACCACTGCCATTTTGGATTTTAATTTTTAATACAATCAACTTTTCGACTTTCTTATGTATGGACGTCGTGTCCGTACACGCACGGTACGTTGTGTTGAATGCTTTTACTAGCAACGATTCCTACAACCACCATTATTGAACGCGGCGATACATTCCGGGTTTTCCTAGCCCGCGCGTTCTCATTGGTCGACTCGCACGGCGGTCCCTCGTCATTGGTCGGATTCAAGATTTTATTTCCGATGCGCATAAATGCGGAGTAGGCGCTGCGAACCAAGAGCTCACCGTCAGCTCACCACGGAACGCACGAACCGGGTCGGTAACGTCGCGAAAACTACGATCGTCGATAAATTCAAATATTTCAGGCCGCTCTGCCTTTGACTTTGGCCTCATTTTATCAGTAAAACCTAGGTCATTATCATCCTGTGGCCTGTGCCCCAGTAACCTATTCCGCATTCTATCCCAACCAACAGACAAAAAATTGCCAATGTTCTCAATGTATAAGAATAATGATGAACTAATTTTAATTATGAACTGGCTGGTTCGAATAGCAGAGGGGGAGAAAGACGCATAAGCGCAGAGCCGATAATTTATTGCTATTCTCTACCCCATCCCCCCCGCCCGATTTAAACTGCAGTGAAGGCGACTTCTGCTGCGGCATCGAGCCCCAGTTATGTCACATCTTATGCCCTTGGTCTATTTTTAGATTCAACATCCCCTGCAATCCATCACTGCGAATCGTCGATATCCGGAAATATGACGATTACGTGAATTTTCAGGGATAATGATTAATGAGAGCGTAATGATTGTTACGTCGATCGATGTATAGTCATTATACATTTTATACATATGTATATTCATGCGCGTTGTAGCGCGAAGCATTATCGAACGATCGACAGCGCGATATAGAAGCAGGAATAAAATGAAATCGTGAATTAGTGAATAGAAAGGTAGAGAATCTAAGGTGTCATTAAAGGGTATACGCAGGGTAATAATTATGAGTTTGCGCACAACGTCGTGCACAGGTATAAAGAGCGAAATAAACCGGACCCGGTGTAGAGTGTAGAGCCGGGGTGGCGTAGGCGCGGTTGAAAATCGCAGCCACTGTGCACGCGTACGGGATAAAAACCGCAGTCTCCTGCATACCGCATAGGGCGATATATTCGATTCGAACGATCTAAATTAACTATCTCGACGAGAATCAGTGACGACTCGCTCGGGGGCACCGCTTACCGAGTAATTTCAATCGGACGAAAATACGCGGTGCGAATAATATACGCGATATAATAAATAATACCACTCTGATACTATATACAGCTCCGCTTACACAGTAGCAAAACTAATAAATTCCTCGCGAGTATAATTCCAGGTGCCCGCCAGCTCTCTCACTACCACAGCCACACGTCTCGCCCCCTCTCTCTCACTCCCTCACTCTCTCACTATCTCGCTCTCCGTTTCCCATCCCGAATCAACCCCTGATGCGAAGGCATGCGCGGCATCGACGATATCGGAATTAATGGATTGGAGCGCGCAGGTATATCGCACTACTCGCATGCTTATCGCATTTATATTAATAATTCATAATCCGCCCTCAATAACGCTTGATGGATATAGGTTTTGAAAAAAATTTATTCATGTCGCGATATTTCTAACTTGTATCAAATTTTACAGATTTTTATGCGCTTTTTGCTATGTCTGGCGGTGCTGGTCGACCCTGCGCCCACATTCCAAGAGGAGACGACCGTGTCGAACGGAGGCGGGGTGTCAAACTGTCCTCTGGAATGCATTTGCCTATCGCCTGCACAGGTAGATAAAAACCGTGTTTGGATATTCTATAAAATTATTTGACATTCTTGTTGACCTTGGTACAGGTAATCTGCAACACTGGAGGATTAGCGGAGATCCCGACTCTTAGGCTACCTTCGACGGTGGAGGATCTGTCTCTGACTAAGAACGATTTTCCTGTAATAAAAAGCGACGCGTTCGCAGGGCTGAAAGGTCTGAGGAAGCTGAGTTTGGACGGTAACAACGTGTCGCTGATAAAGCCCTTCGCCTTCCGAGGTCTGAACAAGATCAGGGAGTTGTCCATACAGCACACCCCGCTGGCTTTCATCGGTCAATTTTCATTCGCAGCTCTGCAGAACGTGACGCTTTTAATTCTGGCTAATAATAAGATTAGGTTTATCGAGGGGTATTCGTTCGCGGGTACCAGCAACGTCAAGTGGATTCTCTTGAGCAATAATCCCCTGCACTCTGTGCAGAGTAACGCTTTTGCCGGTCTGACAAACGTCGAGCACTTGATACTCCCTTCGGGGATCAGGACCATAGAACCTGACTCTTTCAACGGTTTACAAAACGTTGGTTTACTCAAACTGACCTACATGGATTTGACAAACTTGGCGGCGTTCACTTTCAGAGGACTCAGTCACGTTCACGTTATCAATATACAAGAAAGCGACCTGGGAGCCATCAGGAAAGACGCTTTTTCTGGATTGAGTCACGTGAATAATTTAAACGTCCTGAACAACAAGATCGACGTAATAGAGCAGCTTTACTTGACCTCGGCTCATGCGATTAAGGTTTTGAAATTTCACGGTAATCACATACTGGAAGCGCCCAGGTCTGGGGACACCATGCTCGAGGTGACCACTATCAGCGCCATAAATAATCACTTTCCTTGCGATTGTCAGATCCACAATATCCTTGAGAGTGATTTTGCAAATAATTCTACCGTCGAATTTCAACAACAGAATTACTGCATTTCTCCCATCGAGTATAACGGAAAATCTATGAGCTTCGTCGACTCCGACGTCATTGCCAGGTGCCATGAGAAAGTGTTTAAAGATAATTTAGGATCTGGTGCTGAAATAAGGTTCTCTGTTAGTACCGTTAATCTAGGAATCATCACAGTTATTCTTTGTGCCATACGATTATAGGAAGCTTCAGCAGTTTTCTCGCTTTCCAAGCTTCTAAAGCTTCTAATCGATGAAAGATTCGCTTTTTTTTCATCAAACGAATATTTCTATAAAAAAAATTTGAAAAAAATTACTCTAATAATAATGTGAGTAATATAATGAAAATTATGCAATGTCCAGAAGAAAGTAAATGAAATTAATTGTGATAGTATATACACGTATGTATCGTACCTTTTCATTCCGCGGTGATAAGTCGGTCAAAGGAAGGAGAAAAAAAATGCTGTTTGTAGCAAAAACTAGTCAAGACTGGCGTGGGTGTAACTATAACGTATGTATGAGGATACATATCAAGCTTCGAGAATTGTTTATGAGCGTTCGATACGATAATCTCACATAATATCATCGTTAATATTTTTAATATCTAATATTTCAATTCGTGAATTGTGTTTTTATCAAATATTCTCGCTTTTTCAATCAGTATTATTGACATATTTCATAACATATGAAGAAATTGACAATTTTTGAAGCTTCGAATTTACTGAACAGTTTGTAATTTGATGTATGTATACGTATACATAATTGTAAGTTGTTGTTGTGTCGCCGTAGAGAGTTTTTGGAAATTATACGTCGATAAGACGCACAGATAAATGTTTCTGCTTTTACCAAATTACTAATCTACGCTGTACCACAAATTTTGTGCCAAAAAAAAAGAAAAAAATGATCGTTTCTAGACCCTAGTTGAATCTTGTATCGCGCTTGTTTGAAAGAAGTGTGTTAGATCCTAAGGTAGATTAATGATTGTAAAAACATGTCTTCACGTGATTCATATGATTTGTGCGATGTGCAATAATGGCTGATAGTCTCAAGTCAAAATAGTCATTTCCGTCGTCTCTTTTGAGCCTCGTTACCCATAAGTTTTAAAAATAAGTCAATTAAGGTTCAAGATTATCGTTACCGTCTTCATACCGTCTTGATTCGCAATTATTCATCGTCGAATCAACTCGACAGAGATTGTGAAATTAAATGTTCCAGTCTGTTGCAGTATTATTAGAACTTAGCCACTTTCATATCGTTAAGAAATCAATTGAGCTAAATGTCCGTAAAGTAGCCACATTCAAACGCTCAAATACTACACAGCTATTTCAAAGAGTAATAAATAAATAAATTATAAAGAACGGAGGTTTTCCTCTCCATTTGTTATTCAATCTTCAACCGCGAAGGACCAATTGTATCTATTCCATGATTTTAAAAACACTGTTTAATCATTCTCATAAATTTATCTTGATCAGTGTTATCCGTATCCACGAGTAAATAATAAGTGTCTCAAGTATCTGTGCCAAGCATGTATTCGATAGCAATCATTCATTATCACAAGTGTCTAGTAGTACTGAGCTTCAAACCCGTAACGCATACGAAAAGAATACATCGTTAAATATTTTATTTTCATTGATTCGTATTACTACTATTTATTATAAAACACAAAATATACCATAGAATGGCTAAGTTTAAATCCTCGATTGAATAATATGTATATTTTTTATTGAATCTCAACAACAGGTGAAAGAGTTCATTGATTACTTTACAACGCAGTGTTCCCGAATTACGGAATGAGTCTCCGATCAGCTATAAACAGGCAGTTTCTCGCTATTCTCGTTATTCTCATCACGGACTAAGCATAGACATTTACTCATTTCTTGACGTAGCGAATTGGAATCGTCTTGGGCGGTTTGGCCTCCGAAAATTCTCCAATTTCGTGTATGTAGTACGCGTACGCTTGCCAGGGACTGAGTTCCCACGGCATTTGCTCCTCCATCTCGATCGGCGATATTCCGAGGTCCTCCAATGTCGGCAAACCCTTGACCAACCTGTCGCTGGTATGCTCCTGCGGATAATGATTCAAGGATAAATTAAACAGCCCCGTTCACAGGATAACGGAAGGAAGTAAACAAAAAATGGAAAGACCTTCTCGATTCCCTCCCAGTGGAGGTAGCCGAACGGATAGCCCGGGCTCAAAAACTCGTTGATGTAAATCCTGGCTTGGAAATACGGGTCGTAGCGCAATTCGTATCTCGAATATCCCCAATCCTTGTCTTTCCTCATCACCACGTGCATCCAGTCCAATATATCGGACAGAAGATAGCGCTTAGGTCTGAAAAGAGATGAGCTTCCGTCAGTTCGAGTCCCTGAGGTAATGTGGTCGACTTTCAGTCGCGATTTGCGTACCCGACAAATTGATACGTCTTTCCAACGGAATCTGGGTCTCTGATAGCTGCTACTATCCCAGCAGCAACGTCAGCGACTGCGACGGGCTGCTTTTCCGTAAACTCTCCCTTCTTCCACAACGGCAGGGATCTGTAAAGGGATTCATTGATACAATGATTGAGGTGGGAGCTTCGATCATGTCGGCGAGTCGTTGTCTTGCGTACCTTAATACATTTCTCAAAGGATGAACGTAGTATCTCAAGAATCGATCTTCCTGTCCGTATATATCGGAGGGCCTGATGATAGTGGCGTCGGGAAACTCTTCCTTCACAGCGCGCTCTCCCTCTGCTTTTGACTTGAGGAATCTAGATCCCCCCTTCATCATGATGGGCTTGAGAAAGAGAATGTCTTGATTCAGTCCAGACTCAGAAACGCGGGTACAAATCAGTACACAAAGTTAGTTCTCTTTACTTCCGGATGCAGACTCGCATTAAGAGCTGAAACATGGATGAAACGTTCGACTCCCGCCTCTTTGGCCAGCCTCGCGAGGCGTCTGGCTCCGTCGACGTTGACATCGCTGTAGGTGAAGTTCTTGGTCTCCCAGTCTCGTCCGACGAGGTTGACGACGACGTTGGAATACTTGATGGATTTTCTGATCGAATCGTCGTCGCGAATGTCGAAAGGGTGGAAAAGAACCTGGCCCAGATCCCCGGTCACCTTCAGACGCATAGATTCGTAGTGGTCGCCACGGTACGGAAGGATCATCTGCGATTGGAGTGACGAGTGGATATGAAATCGTTCGGTAAAAGATGAAAGGTCGTTTCTCCGTGAATTACCTGCGTTCCCGACTTTCCGAGCTTGTTGCAAAGGTAACGACCGAGGAACCCGGTGTTACCGAATACCGTGCATACGACGCCGTTGAACGAGCTGCGCCCTCCGGTTCCCCGCTTGAATGCGGAGGGGTTAACATTTTTAATGATTCGCGGAGAATCTGAGTAGTGGCATACGTGGATCGCTACACCTGTTGCACAGGCGGTCTGTCTTTCTGCGAATATAACACGGAGGGATTAGATTACTAGGTTATTATGCAGAGACAGCTTGGTTATGTTTTCTTCGAGGTTACGTAATTCGACGGCTGGGAGGTTGAGTGGAATTTTGCGGATGGATCGCGGAAGGGACGAGACAACGACGCGGCGTATTCTAGGTGAGGGACGTTCGTTCGCTATACCGTTGACGAATTATAGCTTACTTGCAATCCGAAAACTGCTTTTCGGTATCAAAGCAGCCATTTTTCACTTTGATCCAACCGACGAACAAGCAGACGACAGATTCGAGATGAAGGATCGTGTATTTGTCAAACGATTTCGACGATCGGAATCTTGTCACTCCGCCATCTACACGCGGCGGTCGTTACTGCAATAATTTAGGAAAGTTTGCGTCGAGCTTTTGTTTTCGTCTACTGACATGTTTGACCTTAGTTCACTTTTTTCGACATTCAAGTGTTCACAAACGATCAGTACGAACAATTCCGAAACAAAAACGTGACGCTGTTCCTCAACTTTTTGCTGTTCGTTTCGAGGGTCATGTCAGTATTTCAAATTTATTATGCGTGCGCTGTGTTTGTAGTGATTCGAGTGATATTATGACTAGAAAAAAAATGATCGGGGTATAAAAAGGTTATGATCTTCTCTTTCAAATCTAGCACGTTATAGTTCTGTATAACGTAGACGATGGCTTTTTTACGGCTACTTTTCAACAAAGAAGAAGAAAACAGTAATCATGATGAAAAAAAGACGATCAAACGACTGACAGTCGTAAAGACGAACGTGGTGCAGCATAATTGCGTGAGGTGACCGAGTTTCTTCATGACTTAATCATCGATCGTGTAAGAAGTACGGAAATAACAGGTGTAGTTTTAATCGGTGTCGCGTCGCATCGCTGCAAATAACCATAATGATATCATCCATCATCACATGTCATTATAGCTGCCCAGTTTACGTTCTTGTTCATATTATACGTCACGGAACTGTTTCAGTCGTCGCGAGGTTTTTATAAACAGATAAATAATGCGGTACTTATACTTTCGAGTTTCTATTTATTTACACATGCCGTGAAGTGTGTGATTTATTAATCCCACATACCTGTATACTGCACGGTAGCTGAAATACGTAAATATTCAAGTATGTAAATAATCATCCGTAAATGACCGTATTTCGTTTGATAATTTGCCAACTGATGCTCAGTATTCGGCAACGATGCTCGACGAAGTCCCGGGATTCCCCTTCTTCGCTGCGTCGGCGAGTTGGATGCTTTTGGTTATTCTATCTAACCAAAATCTCCCTCTTTTTGCTTCTCCACTGTCGCGTGGCCTGGCGTGGTGTGGCGGCAATATTCAAGATTCATACCTATGTTTACCATTCGTCTGAATTATGTACTTGTTATTGCCAAAGAAAGGCTTTACTGCGTTTCTCAGATGTCCAAAACATTACTAAGAGTAAAAACCCACTCAACGTGTGTATTTTTTGTTTTTGTAATTTTCACGCAACTATTTATCGACAATCCCGAATTCCAATAAGTATTTCGGTCAAATTGTCAAATCGAATATTAATTTGACTGCAAGTCAACCTGCACCAGTTCTTGAAATTGAAATTGAATAGCCGTGCAGGATGTTATACTCACTAACCAATTTTACTCATACATCCGTACACATACATAATAATACAAAAATGATGACTGTGAGAATTAGATCGAATTTCTACCTTGGTGTGAATCACGACGATTATATAGTCGCTCAATGGCTTAGTTAAATAATTAATTAATTAATTAATTAATTAATTAATAACTCAGGTACTGTTAGGTTCACTGTGGAAAGTCACCGTGGGTTTATTTATTTATTTTTCAAAATCTATTTACTCATTTCCTCTGAACTCAACAACAGATAACGTCTAGAGAAGTTGTTTATCTATTGATTTATACGTTTCTTAATATTCATTGTAAACCCAGTCCACTTTTCATGTACCTTCACGAAATCGGATCGCTTGATAGGGGAGATGTATAGGGATGTAACTTTATGAAAAAATTGAAACAAAATTAACGAACAATTTTATTAAATCTTGTCTATATTAATTATGACGTCGTGTATGGCAATGGATTCATACACCCGAGTCACTGGATGCATCAATATGTGTGTATAATATGTACATGAAAATTAAAGCGTTGATTGAATGACATGATTAATGATCTCTCAACGATAATTCTTATAGTCGGAAACGCGTTAATCGTCTAGCTTTCTATTAAACGTTTGGTCGGTGGCAGTCTTCATTGCGAAAACAATACTGCGGAGACTAGTGAATAGTTTTTTTACGTTCCAAATAAAAACCTGAATCAAAAATAATGATTAAATACGAATTCGATGAATGATTGGAAATACTTTATACACTTTGAAATATAAACACGATTTTATAGCGCCTGACGACGATGATAACGATGATACGTGTACGTACGTTACATAGCGCAATTTCACAGTAATAATTCTACCTACCTAATTAACTGTAAAAAAGAGAGTCTTCAATGGTACGCTTAATTACATTAATGGACAAATTATGTACGTACAGCAGCTGGGGATTAAAGTCTTGTATAATACCGATTTCTTTTTCTTTTTTTAATATACAATCATCTCCGGTTCTCCGGAATTAGACTGTTCCTAATGATAAAACTGATTGTGAGTTGATAAAAAAAGATCTAATCCCTTAATACGCACGCATAAAGTACTGCGCAGTGAATTTTTGTGTGTGCAGAGTTAGCCACCTAATTGATGGTAATTTTAATCAAATGTCAAATATTATTTTTCTTCCTCACCAAGAATAATCTTTATGGTTTATCACAGTTTATGGATGATAAAAAGAAGTCTCTCGTTCAAACAGAGCTCTCACCTCCCCGATCGTCCGTATTTTTCTGCGGACGTATTACCAAGATTTGAGGATCTCGGGCTTCGATTGTCGTCTCATTGACGTCAATCGTACATCTCGGATTATTCCTATCATCAGACACTCCTGTGGAAAGAGTTCGCGGAGCGAATTCTTCCCGAAGGTCACAGACCTGAGAATCGTTCGGACTGCCATCGTCGTCGATCAGCTTGTGCAGAGTGAAACGCCTCAGGTTTATCGGCGGCGAGGCAGGGATGATTTCCTTCCTTTCCAAATGCTTGTGCATACCGTGGGAGAAACTCAACTTTGGTTTCTCAGGTCTGTCGTCGTCGTCGAATTCGGATGGAAATTCCTTCAGGCAACACTGAGACTGGCTGCAATTTTCACCCTGACATTGTATCAGACAGTCTTCGACTTCCGCAGCTGGGAGTATCTGAAACAACGTTCATCATTTTTTCATACAATAATTCCGACCTTCATCAAAATTTACGATCTGCAGACTGGTGTCAGGATCTGACAACTTACCTCTTTAAATTCCGGCTGGATCGTAACCTGAGTGATTCCCGTTTCCACAAAAAAGGCAGTTACCTGATGCTTGATATCACAGTAGACCTATTAACATCAGAAATATATGTGCTGACTTAGAGCTACCGGAAGATAACATTTATTTCTCATTGTCACTCGCTGTACGACGACCTTGATTAAGCTTCTATCTTACGTCGGGGTAAAGAGGATAATGCGATCGATGCAACGTGTTTGGGACTTTCGTCAAAAGACATCATGAGACGATCGCGCATGCCTGAAGGTTGATTTGATTTCTAGGAAGTTTTATCATCGTGCATTGCTTTCTAAGCCACAAACAAATGAACCAAATATCTCTGAGCAAACGTATGAACAATGGAACGGAACGCTGTCGTTTCTTTTCGACGAATAATTTTATGTATGGTATGTATACTATGTGGATCGCTCACCTCGGGATCGAGGAATATAATGTGGGCCGTGGAGATGACTTTGTCCCCTGCCAACTGCCAAATGTGTAAATCATGAACGTTGACGATGCCAGGAAAAGCTTCGAGAAGCTCCTTCTTCAGCGAGTCGATGTTTATGTGGTTTGGGATAGTTTGAAGCAGGATCAGACCAGATTCCTTGACTGTAAAACGATTGAATAAAATCGTCGATCCAACGACAACAGTCGTTAGAATCTTTCACGGTTCTACTTCTACTCACGGTAGGGGTAACTGAAGACGAACAACAGCGTCGACGATATGATTGCCACGATCGGATCCACGTATTTTCCGACCTCGGGGCTCGAGTAGTAGACCAAAAGCGATACCACCATGACGAAAACGCAGCCAAGAACGTCTCTGGTCATTTCCCTAATCCCTTGCAGTCTCCCTGCTCTAATTCTTACGGAATCACCACCATTGCCGACGTTCGAAACCGTGGATTGACGCTGCGAGTGATGGTCGCCCGAACCGACCGAATCCACGCTGATGTTCCTTAGGGTAGAAAAACGATTATTTCGCTAGGGAACGGAGTCGACCACCATTATTGCACCCCTGAACTCACCTGGTCATTATAACCTCCCCGTTTCGCCTCACCTGGAGGGAACTCCCGTGGTAGAAAGAGTACCCTCCGATCAGGACGTAGCAGAATATGTTCAGGAGTATCCCCGCGGTCCCTATGCCGAAGACTATCAGGGGGTGGTGAACGGCGTCCTTGTGCTGTATGTGGACCAGCGTCTGGAGGGCCTCGACTTGCAGTGAGAAGCAAAACGACCCGAGGAAAACGCAGCATATCAACATCGTCAATACGTTTATCCTCGCCCAGCCGAAGGTGTTCTTCATTCGCTTGTCCGATTTTGATAGTTCCTGGAAAAAAATAATTGTTCGTTAGATAATTTCCCTGTTCACAGTAGGTATGTAACGTACCCTAATTTTCAACGACACGGATGGATCGTGACCCAACATTCCATCAGAGACTACACAGATCGCAGAATCGCCGAGACCGGATGAACTGCGGCTGCTTTGTTCGCTGTAGCTCTGTTTGGGAGTGTGCTGAAAGAAGTAGGTACAGAAGTCAGAACAGGGAAGGGTTCGATCCTGGATATTGCTTACTTTGATCGACGCTATGCAGCCCACGAGGGCGATGATGTTGCAAAGAGTGTGATAAGCGCTGACCAGAAGTGTCAACGCGTGCGTGAAGTGACTGGCGATTAGTGAAACGACGAAAAAGGCGCTCGTGAAGAACAACACCAGGTAAAGGTTAACTGGTTGCAGCCTTCGGATCCACTCCTTGAATGCCATTATCCTCTGAAAAAGGCGTCCACAAAAAATAAAGCGTCTGCTTCGATAAATCCACTATAATATATGCAGCTCTTCGATCTGGGTCTCACTCGCGCACTATTTCGATCTAAGACTATCGGTTCATAATGGATAAAAAAATGTGGTGTCAACAGTCTCCTCTGTTCTGACCCGCGCGCCGTCGACTCTACTTTCATGAGTGGCACGTCTTCAGGTGGCTTTCGAGTTTTATCTCACGCTAAGATTTTCTAATAATACCCACATATACATACATCGTAATCTCGTTGAATACTCGTATGTTTGAACTAGAAATAGAATCATAACAGACAGGGGCGTCATACACGTGCCGCGTTTATTTTTTAAATAATTTTATATCGACGGGTTTTGATCAGATAATCTCTACGGTAAATATAATCAAACGAAAAAGAGAAAAAAAAAACACCGCGTGTCTACTGTAGGTATTTTCTTTTCTCATTTACATCACGTTCCTCATTCCATATAATTATCCTAACAGATCTTCTTCTCGATTTTTTTTCAGTTATCAGTTATCAGTATCTGTACATAAACACTATCAAATTGATGGCGTAAAAGTAGCCGTGAGCAATTATATAATTTCAGTAGTTCCGGATTACGCGATGTAACAATTATGTAATTAGAAAATTTCTAACAATTGCTCGTTAAAGATCTGTTGCACCTATAATCAACTTTTGATCCACTGCAGAGTGGAAATTTACAGGTTTCACTTATCTTTCTGTTATTATTCGCACATCATGATGAATTAACTTCATTACATGAGTTTAGTGATAAATGAGGAAGTGGATATCATAAAAGTATAAAATTGAAAAAGTAATTATACGATTATATCAAGAAGAATCTGCGTATCTTGCAATAACAAAAAAAAAAGGATTAATCTTCTGCGTGGGTGATGAATACGTCGAAAACTACTTTCTAAACATTTTCGATTAGTGTCAAAACATAATATCCTCATCGTGATTATATTTACATTAAATATAGAAAAACGGAAACTGAACTTTAAGTGTCGACTTCTATTCAATGAAATGTTTTATCATGTATCAATTTTTTTATGGTGTGATAAGATAAGAGAATAAAATTGTCAAGTTTTCAGTTCAAATTATATCCACGTTCTACAGCTGACTCAATATCGATCTTGGCGCAATAATCACGTGAAGAATAACGACCACGCGTGTGCAACGATTGCGAAATTCAATCAGCATTTTCTTTCTATTGTTCCTTACGTCGTTTGGTTGTAAAACAGATAAAGCTCTGAGGTTACGCTGTTAGACCACGTGCGCATATATCGACCCACCGCAAACGATCTGGGTACCTGTCAACTATTTCTCGACGTACGAAAAAACATTAATACCGTAAAAATTCATCGATTAGATGACAACGAAATGAAATTAATGATTAATTGAACAGCGATGATAATTATATATAGTGTTGTTATTTTTTTTATCTAAGGATTGTATCGATACCTACGTCTGTAAAATGGCTATTTCACCCCAATTGTGCGGATTCCGATTATTTGGTCTAGTTGCGAAAAAAATCAAACGCGTTTCTAATATATTTCGTCGAAAATTATGTGATTATATCGTACTTCCGTTGAGGTCTGTCTAGAGCGATAAACGGGAAGCTCGCGATCGTAGGCGTATATTTTGAAGACTGATATTCCCTGAAAGTTGCATCCTAAACTAACAGTTTGGCCCTTCCCTCTCTCCCGCATTCTTATCCCCTTTGATTTGATTGGGGAACCTCCTGCAGGATGACTACCGCCCGATTCTGCTATTCATACCCACTGCCATTGCCAGCCACGGCCGTGACTCTGACTAATCGCGCTTGGCAAACAGCCGATCGTTGTTTATTCCTATATTTGTTTAGTTGTATTGGCATCGAGGAAATTGAAAACATGGGATAGTTTTGAAAAATGGGAGAGATATCGAGACACGTCATATCGGAGGTTTAGGATTAGATTAGGTAAATCCTTCGACGAATATCAGACAAAAATATTGTGCAGCAGGGCACAGGCTCGGTACATAGATTCTCAGCGTAACTGCCTAAATAGATCTGTACTCCCACTCCTATGGGACATGTTGAGTAAGGCCGGTCACTTTGTATTAGGGGACACGAAAACCGTTACGCAGCTATTCCGACGAGCCCAGGGCTGTAGCTATCAATTCTAATTCGTATTCTTTTCAAATACACGTAGGTAATTCTAGGAGATCGGACTTGAACCTGAATTCATTGAGGATAGAAGCTGGACGCTTCAGGTTTCTCAAATCCTGACGAATTTCTGTTCTTTTACACCGAATTTCCAATCACCGAAGAAACCAGTGTGTATTGACTGACTCAAATTCAGAGAGCAGATTCCGAGTTCACGTGGCTTCGGAATTCATTCCATTGTCTCTTGTACCAGGTCGTTGTGATGAGAGAGGTAAAAAATGCCCAACAATACGTGCCAGGTGCCTAAAACCGTGAATGTTTTTACACGCGTCAGCTATAGGTGTTATAACCGTGAATAAATTCAGTTGTGAAGTTTCTACGAGCCAGAATTCGATTTCAACAATCGTTTTCCATTTGATTCTAAGGATGAATCGATATCATATTTGACACACACATTTTCTTCGTGTCTTTGTAAAGTTCTGATAATGCCTGTCAGGTCAAAAGCCAATATGGCATGGGGCCAATACACTCCCACTTTGATTGTGTTTATGCGTTGTTCGAAAATTCGTATATGACTAGCTGGGCTTTTAATAGTGATTGAAATATTTGGGGAGCGAGCTGATATCGTCACGCTTGACGAAACGGTTTTCGATTTATCCATGTTATATTACAAATGAAACATTTTAAAAGCCCTGTTGAATTGAATGAAATCAATCAGAATTTTTTTTTGAAAATTATTTTTTACTTACGAATTAATTCTACCCTTAGTTATACTTTACCTACTCAGCAGAGTCTTGATTGAGAGAAATTGACCATTTCAGGTATTTCAAAGTAATTATAAATTTTTAATCAAGGGACGATGCACAATAGAATTACGGGAATTCTAATCTATGTATATTTTTCCAATAGTAGGAGTGGATGAAGTGAAAATATATATACACGGAATTTTAGAATAAAAATATAATTCACCTATTTTAATGTTACTGTTATACATTTATGATTATTCTTTCATTTTTCAAATACTTTTTGATAACGAAAGATTAAACCTGCTGACAACAGATCAAAGTATACAACCGATCGTTATCATGAATCGTTTATCAACCTAGATTATTGAATTGGATAAATTGGATAAAATTATAGGCACGTCTGGGTTTACGATAAAAATCATCGTCTCAATTTCTAAAATTCCTCGTCAATGGAAACAATTAAAAGGAATCAGAATTATCCACAAATCACTGAACTCTCATTGCTATTACAGAAAATCAAAGAGATTATTTATCGGTGTTATGACAATGACAATTATTAATTAGTAATCTAATAAGAAGAAGAAAAACAGCGATTAGTCTGTCTGCAGGCTGCCGCTGCCGTTGCTATTGTCTCATTCAAATCCCACTCTGGCCGAATGAATAAAATATCGTCCTTGTGTCAATATAGAGTGAGTCTCTTCTGTACCGGTGCTTGCCATTGTCGGCTCATCCGGGGGCTTAACTCATCAAATCGCCTCTGATCGTCCGCTGCAGTTTGTACTTGACGTGTTACAAGCTATCGCGACTTACGTTGTACCGGAAGTTCAAAGCCGAAGCGATTCCGGGTGCAACCGAGTCACGGACTTTTTCCTACAGGTCCAACTCGTTTTGACTGTAGAACTTATGATTTTAATAATCGTCGGATGTTACTTTTATTTCCTCCCCTCCCCGTCGCCCGGATTAACAACGATTACAACGATTTGGATTATGATCTCGTTTATCAGTCGAGTGATCGATCGGAGCCAGCGACCTTCGTTCGAGTACCTTATTATGCATACATTTTTTGCGAGTACATTCTTCAAGATTGAATCTAATTGTAGACTGACAAGTCGCGCATAAGGCTTGAACAGCTTCTTTTTATCGACAATTTGTTCCCAGGATTGAAAGCATCTAGCTGTAAATTTCCTTGCAAACATGGAAAATCACGTATTTATACTCAGGCACGCGACTTATATGCGATAGAGTCGTTCCTGGTCCTCGGATAGACACTTTTGCGGATATCCATTCATCAATTCGCGCATCGATCTTAGAGGGAATCAATTTTCTCATCATTTAAAAATAGTTTGAAAACCTTGAATCCTGTGGTCGATAATAATTTACCTTCGATCTGGGGAAGCTCGTTGATATGCAGTTTAAATATCGATTATAATCGGACGTCGCACTTTTTAATTAAAAAAAAAAAACTTAATTAGTTGATAACGATATTATTTTTGCTTATCTATTTTGTTTATTACTGCGGTTTAAAATACACACAACTGTTTCTTGCGCCTCGTCTGTTATTGTTGTTTGAAATTGATAAAAGATAAAAGAAATCGTTTTTTTTTTTTCTAATCGCGCAGTGAGCTCGAACCGCGTTCACTTTCTGTACCGCGTATCCACTTCCATATCGCTCAAGTCGTGGGATTATTTGATCACGGATGAGTTCAAGCGCCAGCAATGACCACGGGACACTGAAGAATACGGACTGACCAGTCCCGAGTGCTACTGGAGGCCCTAGGCCTTCGTCAACGTCGGAGCTTACGGCTGCGATAAGCCGCCGAGTTCATGATCCAACCGATTATCTTTAATCAGGATATAATAGCCCCATTCTTTATCATTTATCAATGAATGTGGCCACTGTAAAGAGTGAAAAAAAAATCCCTGATTTTTTCTGCGCAAATTATCATTTTTTCCTAATTGAAATTCGGAAGAATCAGTGGTTATTTGAGATATGCAATAAACAAACAATTCTCTTTACTTATAATTTTGTACAAGTTTTGATACTATTTCCATTAATTAAGATTTCTCTGCGAGGAAGAAAAAAATCGCGCCAGGAATCTTTTATTCTGTCCTCTTTTGTACCATGAAATTCCTTGATTTTTCCATCACCATTTTTTCGAATTTCCTCAGTTTTCCCTGACCTCCCGATTTTCCTGATGACCAGTGGCCACCACGAGCACAGTGGAAAAGGGACACCGAAAAAAAGAGGAAATATAATCCGAATATTGGATAGCAATTTACGGAAGATGGTCTATTATTATTCATATCAGCTCATAGATTGAAATTGAAGGGTTTTTTTACCTGTTGTGAGGTGAATAATTGCTTGAGTAGTTTGTATTTGACTATGAGAAGGTACGCAGGAACGATTCCTTTTTTTGCTTATATAATGTCTCACGTCTGTGTTTAAGATGAGATTAAACTATTACAATTAAAGGTAAACTGGATAACGAATTCTATTCGCCGATCGGCTTGAACAAATGAAATTCAGATATTGACACAAGTTCGCTTCCATAAATTTGTGGTTTGGAACTTTCTCGGTTTCTATAGTAGATATATCATATAAGAGCATGATTTTCGGTCAATTTTTGTACAATTCGTTCGTGATATTATTTCACATCGTCCACTTCTTGTGACTTCCGTATCAGAAAAAAGAAGGAAGGACGCATAGCATAGATCTGCATGTTTGTTCTCTGCACGTTCCAGACGCTGTTTTTCTGTACGTGATTGGCTATATTCCAGATCGGTTATGCTCATAGAACCTCCGTCACGACTGTCTTTTCCATGTAATTTTATTCCAAGGGAATAAGTATATTATCTTTTAATTCCATACTGCTATAGTATCGATCGCTAATCTCTCGTGTCAGAGATTAGCGGAACAAATTTTATACCGCCTCTAATATATGATGCGAAATCGCCGATCAAGTTTCTCCGCACGACACAACGAGGATAAATGATAACACAATCTTGTACAATCTTGTATCCTCGAGTTACGTAATTTTACTATTTGTGTAACCTTTGGCCAGACATAAGATCTACTCTTCGATCGTTATCTTTTTTTTTTATTGTTTGTGAAGTCTAAAAAATATTGAATTTAATCAACAACTGTTCCTAATTTTTTTCTCTAGAAGATAATTTAACTCAATATTCTCAAGGAATAGAGGAAAAAAAATTATGTTCGTTACACAAAAATCGAAACAATTCCCGCTAATTGAATTGAATTCAAACGGCGTCGAGGTACTCGATTGGCTGTAAATTGCGGAAAGTTCGTGCGGGAAGAATCGGGTGTCGCCACCCAGCGTCGAGTGTTGGGAGCTGAGTGAGCGGCGTGTTCCCGTGTTCCCGTCTATCGTTTCTTCGCGCAGTCCGCGGTGTACCCACTATCCGTATCCGTATGGAAACAAATGGACGACGATCACTGCTCGTCCCGTCGTAGAAGTTGGAGGTTTTATCGCTACTTCGTAGTCGGATAAACGGGGTATCTCGCCTGATTTTTGAGTGACTCTAGAATGTCTGGATCAACGTACGACGAGGAGAACGTCTACGCGGCATAAAATCGATGAATCAAAGAATCCCACACGCCTCGACGATCGTATAACGTGCAATGGACTTCGGTACACTGTTAACCGTTGCTCAAAAGAATGAAGGTAGCAAACAGGTGAGTGGGGTTTATCTCTCGCGATGTGTTGTGTTACTGTTGTGTGACTCGCCTAGTCGTCGAGGACGAACGATTACCGCGGTACTTTCGCAGCCTAATTACTAATTACCAAATCGTCCCTTGCGTAATCCGAGGACTAACGATGCTTCTTTCATTCAGAGCGTCTCGTATTACCCGACCAAGTTTACACCGCCGAAAAAAGAGTCGAAATCATCGAGGAGTTTGTCAAGTAACATCAAGAAATTTCTCGCTAAAAAAGAAGAGGAGGAAAAACAGAAGAACGCCGACGCCAAGAAGAGGAGAGAGGTCCGTATCACGATCACGATCGATATTCGAATTCGATTCGTCAACTGTTTTACCGACCGACGATTTTTAGTAAACAAACGAGATACCCTCACTGTTATCGTTTTCTTTTTTCTGCAGAATCTACTCTCCCTCAGAGACCACAAAGCTCAAAGCAGAATCAACAAGCATTTGAAAGTGTGCAAGGCTGCCAATAAATCGGTGCTGGCCGACGCCATCGATAATGACAATACGGCCCTTACTATGGCAGGTATGCGTTCGTCGTTTTAAACATTACAAGCAAAAACAGACGACTGATTCGAAAATTTGATCTCCCGAGCGAAGCAAGTAATGCGATTGATCTCTCAGGCCTTTGAGGCAAGTTTGAACAGCTTGTATCTCATCGGTGTCACAAATTCTCAGTTTATGGGTGAATTCGAACAAATATTGATTGTACATATATTAGTTTAGTCTAATCAATCGATCGACGCAACTGGTTTTTCCAAGAGGTACGTCATTCGGATTGTGTTTGAGGGTAATTGAACACACGCAATTTTTTACATCTAAATTCATTGATCTCGATCATAACGGGCAACCTTTTTGCCCACAGGTAAATAACGCGTTCAACCATACGGTCTTTGTGCGACTGCTAAACGAATATCTCAGCGTCTAGAGTCGCGTCCTACTTACAAGAATGAATGATACTCCTAAAGGCACAGGAGGAATCTAAGGTCAGCCATTGGTTTACTTTTAGAGTAGTTTAGACCGTTTGAAGTATAGATGTTTTATCCCCCAAACAAATTCATCATCCCGATTCATTAATCAACTGCCTTGATTAAACTGAGCTTTAGATCGCTTGTTAACAAATCACATTCGTTAAAAACTTGCAAACTCCCTCGGTTTCGCTTCGTTGCAACTCAGGTTTTCAATATTATCGGAGAATCGTTATCGTTCGCAGCTAAACTAATTTTAACTCTGTTTACACAAATATTTAACCGTTTGAAAGTTTGGCGTTGAGTATTCGGCTTCGCATTAATACTGGAATAGACAGTAGTCGCACGTACCTCTTGGAAAGCGAGCTAAAATTCTGTAAAAAAAATCGCATCCAGTTCGGGACTTGATTCGATTCTGTTTCACAGGCCCTTCGCAGCCGGACGAAGACGACTATGGCTATGTGTCTCAGGAGGCGTCCGCGTTCTACAACCAGCTCATGAATAAATACAATAATCTACCCCAAGAGAAACCCCTGTTCACCGAAAGTGGTAAAAAAACTGTAAAAGACATCGCCTCTACCAAGGACAGAGTGAGGAACGCTTTGAAACAGCAGGAGATAGAAGAATCTTCGGGACACAGAAGAAAAAGAAAATCCCACGGGAGTGGCGAGAAAGATTCGGCTCCTGAGCCGGAAACGAAATATGAAAAGGAAAAAGAAAGGGATAGAGACAGGTCTGAGAGGGATAGAGAGGAGAAACCCAAGCCGAAGAAGAGGCCGCTCCCGCCGCCGATGGACTTCATGCAGCTCCTACAAATAGCGGAGAAAAAACAGCACGAACCGATCGTGATCGAGCCCAAGCCAAAGCCGGTTAAAAGCGAGGAACCTGAGCGCCTGATGACCAAGAAACAGATGCGGGATTACCTGAAGGAGAAGGAATGGAGGGAGAAAAAAGAGCAGCGAGACCGTGACAAGGAAAGTGGGAAGAGTTCCGGTTCTCCTAGCGAGTCTGTGGCCAAAACGGTCAGGCCGAACGTTAACAGGATCCCTAAATTGAACGGGGCTAAAACTGTGAGCGGTTCGAACGTTCAGGAAAAGAATTCCGCTTCTAGACCCACGGCTCCGGTATCTAAAAGGCCGGTCGAGAGGAGCAAGCCTTCGGAGAAAGACCAGCTGCTGGAGGAACGGAAGAAGATAGAAGCGGAGAAGAAAATGTTGGAGGAAATGAGACGCAGTATAGAGGAAGAGAAGAGAAAACTGGGGCTCAGTAAAGGTGGGGGAGCGAAAAAGACGGAGGAGAAACCAGCCAGCAACGGATCTACCAGCAACAAGCCCAAGAGTCAGGATAGAATCGTTAACAACAAGGATTCTAAACTCAGACAAGCTCTCAGGCCGGATTCAATCAAACCCAGACAATTTCCTCCCGCCGATGTTAAGCCGAGACAATTTCCACCACCCGACGTCAGGCCTGCTACACCAAAACAATTTCCTCCCAAGGATGTTAAGCGGAAACCTTTGATAAAGAAACGTAAGTAGAGGAACGACTCGTTTTGAAACGGGAATTAATCGTTGTTTGTTTCTTAAGGTCGAATTTACGACGAGGATTCTGAACACGATTCCGAATTGGATGATTTCATCGATGACGGACCTGAGGAGGGCGCCGAAGATTACAGTAAATATATCAGCGAGATATTTGGATACGACAAAAGCAAGTACAGAGACATTGACGACGACGACGCGGGGATGGAAAGCAACTTTGCCCAGCAGTTGAAGGAGGAATACGTCTCTACGAAAATCGGTAAATGGCTCCGAGACTTGGGATTTAATTTCCGTTTTCTGGTTTTCTGTTCCGCATAGATTAACGCTAGGAAATTGTATTTCAGGAATCATGGAAGATCTAGAAGACATCAGGATGGAAGCATTGGAAAAAAAACGTAAGGCGATAGGAAAGAGTAAGAGGACAAAATCATAAACGACGTTCAGACATACCAGACACAAACAAGGACGCGAAGTGTCTGCATCTCTTCTCAAGGCTGTTGATATATTTATTGATGATTACAGTAATTGATAATAATAATGATAATGAAATATTTTTCATAAATCGATACGTCAACGTGTGATAGTTGATACGTGTAATAACATGGGAGTTTTTGCGTAAACGGAACAGAAATTCGATCGTGTTTAATCAAAATGAATATAATTCGACACGTTATATTTTTCCGTTCGATTTTCGTCTAATGAGTATTTAGGTAATTATCGTCAAGAGTCACACAATTAATTTATACGTTAAAACTATACTTTTGTTTAATTATCATGTTTACAGATTTTTCTTTTGTTCTCTTTTCGTTCTATTACAGTTATAATTATTGTTATTATTATTATTATTATTATTATTATTATTATTATGATTTTTTTTCTTTTTCAATCGAATCTTGTTCAGTTTTGAACCATTTTTAACGGACATAGAGAGTCCTGCCTGAAATAACACACACTTGCCTTTTGCCTTATTAAACGAATTTTGATAGAAGGCTAAAAATAAATCACACAATCTATAACTTTAGAATTAAGTAAACAAGCGAATAAAAAGAAATATACGAATCAAAAAGTGCCAAGTGTTTGATAACGGTAAAAACTAATTAAAAAAGACTTGGTATATTACATTTATCTATTATCTAAGAAACGATTTTTTAATAATAATAATAATGATTATATCAATTTTTTCTCTCTTTCGTTGTTGACTAATTATTTTGATTATGATAGTTGAAAAAAAAAAATTAATTCCTTTAACAAAAATGTTATTTATTCATATAATATACATTTATCGAATAAATTATGAATGATATTTAAACATATTGGAGTTTATTACGTTGAGTTAATGGTACAGAATGACAACCTTCTTGAATTATTGTTTTCGTTTTTTTTTTCAATACATTTCATACTCAGAGGAATAAATTGATGGCTTTAACAAGCCATTAATTATTCTGCTGCCAAATGTAGTGTCTACCTAGATAGATTTTATTATCAGTATCGTCCGTCGATTAAATCCATTCATGTAATTTATCGACTGTCTAATCAGCTGAGTGGTAATCGAGGCAAAAAAGGGATCTAGTTACCATGTTTAACTTAAAAGTGCAGTGTGTGTGAATGAAGAGAATTTTTTACGGCACAGGCATTAAAGAGTCACTTTTTGACGCCTGTTTTCGTTCCGGCAAGTGGCACTTTATACCGCTAAGTTCAAAGTTGCGGTATAAAGTCTTTATTCCGCAACTTTGATGCGCAGTTCGAAGTGCGCATGCCAAAGTTGCGGAATAAAGTCTTTACACCGCAGGTTACCCCCTCTCTACTACCTTTTACAGCAGCTCCGGAACTCAACTCATCGTCAGGCGTCAAAGTGACTATTAATGCCTTTTCCGTAAAAAATATTGTATGGGGCGCGCGCAGTAAGTAACTGTTCGGCAAGGTTATGTTTTTAGTACTCGCCGTTGCTTTACAAGGCTCGCCTTCGGCTCACCAGGTAAAACCAACGGCTCGTACGAAAAACATAACCTTGCCGAATAAACAGTTACTTTCTGCGCATGCCACATAAATATCTATTATTGTACTTTTTTTTCAATTTCGTTCACAATTAGCGAATAGGAAAATCGATTTCTTTGTTTCAAATTCGATCATATCGATCATCGTCGTTATATGATTCGTGAACCTGCGTCGATATTATTTTTCCCTTTGAAAAGTATCCGGAATACATTGCAAGTGAATTATTAATCCAAATAAAACAGTTCCCGCATGTAAGTCGCCGGTCTATAATGCATGAACGTACCTTCACCGCACGTACACGGTGATATGTCTAAGGATGTAAACTAGTTTTCCTTGTTTACATTTTTCAAGACTACGTATACGGTATAAGTACAGTCTTATTATAAACACTCGACGTAACCAACATGACGAAAGGAGCGGACTGCGATTTGCATAATTCAAAATACTCGATCACGGTCAATATTTATACCGTTATTTAGATTCTTCATTCATCTCTTTCCTACATACATATCTCTGGTCAGAATATCAAGAGCGGGGATCGTGGGTTAATAAATGTACAATTCTAATCGAGGAACTCGAAGTGATAATTGCCAAAACTCATTTATTCGAAAAAAAATAACCAAAATAATGTTATAAACAAACGAACACTGGACAGCTATACACATAGATATAACACCGTTCAAGACATAATAGATTAATACATTACGTGGTATGAGCATGAGCAAAAAGTAACTGTTTGTATGGTGATTAAGATTATGTTTCTCGTACGAGCCTAACAATTGTTAACAAAAATATGGCACAATGACATCTGGTGCTCAAATCTTGCACCGTTCAAAGAAGGCTAGCTGGGAGTTGAAAACTCCAAAAAACGGGTCAGTTTTATCAGTACATAATCACACTGACTCTTTATTGTGAGCAAAATATCATAATCTATGATTTATATCTTATGTCTCGAAAAATATTTCTGAAACTTGTTTTTTTTTTAGTGAAATTGTTGACAAATATGGCGACTCTAAGTGAGCTCTCGGCTTAGCAACGCGACCAATTTCAATCCCAATGAGGCAAACCCAACGGAGACTACGAAAAACATAACCTTACTCGAACAGTTACGACGGAAAGCCGCGTACGACCCATACGTACAATATTTTTCATGGCAGCAGCATCGAGCGTCACTACGACAGCTCTGGACTGCGCACTTCGAACTGCGCATCGAAGTTACGGTAAAAAGACTTTATGCCGCATATTGGTAGAGAAGAGCGGAGGGAGTCCTGACGGGTACGAGTCTCTTTTCGCCGTCCCTTTCCGTGACCACGTAATAGTCCCGTCCGTTGATGTAATGCTTCTTGGAGTGCTCTTGAATATTGATATTCTGATACCGCGGGGGCGGACTCCTAATCGCGTCCTCCGTCCTGTACACGGGTAAATGTGGCTGGTTGTAGACCTCGGCCTGGTTCACGGGCTTGATCCACCTCCGGTATACCACCTCGCCGACGAACGCTATGAACGCTACCGTGAACCCTATCACGATACCTTTGTACGTCATCGTCAGATCCGTGTTGCGGAGCTGCCGTTCCTTCGAGCCCAAATTCAATGGGCATATCTCCGTGCCCGGAAGGTGTTCCGATATCTTGTGTCTTATTATCCCAGATTCGACCAGCGATAACAGTCTACAATCATTCGGTGCAGATTCGAATATGTGTCGTCAGTTTGATACATAGTTGAATGTTCATTTTCTTTAGTACAACCCTCATCACTCACCTTTCGTCAAGTAATTCCGCGAACGTGTTGTCGCGTTGGTAAGCAAAGGCACGACGCTTCGTTAATATGTTGCCAGACGTGATGACGTAGGCGCATCGAACCTCCTCCGGAATTCCTGTTCGCGATTTGTTCATGTAATCCTCGAACAAGAGCATCGTTGCCGAAGGCCTTTCCCGTAAATACATCTTGTCTGGAATTGAAATCTGAATCTTTAACCTCGCGGATACACGCGTGTACGGTTATTAATTTTGTAACTTGAGATGCAGGTGCTGCGGTTATAAATAGACGTTATTTATACAGCATCCATTCTTTCTGGTGGTCGTTCGAAGAGATTTGATCTTTCGCGTAACCGATACGTGCGGTGTATTAAGTAATTGATACGCCGTTCGTGGTTGCGGATAATTATTATTACATGGAGGTAGTGCAAGCCACACGCGTTCGATATTGCGCTGGATTTTATCACGCAATAGGGATGTTTCATGAAGTTTTTTTTATTCTCTTATCCGATGATTTGATCATTAGGATTGATGAGAAACACATTGTACTTAAATGTTTATAGTTGGTTTTCACGTGACACAAGTTTTTTTTCGATACAGCGTATGAATTTTCCGGTCGCGTGTGACGTGACACAGTACCTTTTACGCACAGTTCTACCGTCTGGCGGCGCTGCGGACAACCATGGTCAACGGAATAACATGGTGGCCGAGGTACCGTGTGACGTCACGTGGCGTTTTAAAATTGATAATTTTCAATTGCTGTTTACAGTCGCCTGAAGTTGATTCTATAATTCTGATGGTTTTGAAAAATTGTATTCATCACCCATTTATCACGTATATTTTTTAAGGTTCAATCTGAGTAAACTTCCCTATTGCGGAGTGTAATAATTTATATGTATACCGTTCGCTCAAACGCGAATTAACGGGATATTTTAGTTTTTGAGACAAACTCGTCACTTTCCAGTTCATTATGAAAGGATCGAGACCAAGATGAAATTCTGCAGAGGGTTTCTTGCGGATTCCTGATTACTCACTCTGTTTGACTAATTCGAGAACCTGTTCGTCGTCCTGACCGGGGAGTGACAGGAATTCGCCGTATCCCTTGTTCAATGAGTCACGGAGCAGTTTCAGCTCGTCGGTCTTTGACTGTGTGATAATTACAATTATTTCATCAATGAATGGGATATGAAAATTCTTTTTTGGGCGAATGTGTGGTTTATTCCTCAAGGTCTTACATTCTTGATAATTCCTTCGATCACACTATCCTGCCTGGCTATCCACCTTTGATTTTTATTCGCCAAATCTTCTACAGAATTAATCGGCAATGTAAACTGCGAGAGGGTTAGAAAAGCCGTTAAATTTGCCGTGTAGAACGATGTTAGTATCGTTATGAATATCCACCAGGTCGCGAACAAAAGTCTCGCCGAATCTGTACAAAGATATTCACATTCATCATCGGGTTAACATTTTTCACTAAAAATACATCGATGGATAAAATCTCACCTGTAACCGGTGACATTGTCGATCCCTGCTTGAGAAGAGCTCCGTAAACGAACCACATGCAATTCGACAACGAATATTGTCGGGCCTCGCCATTTTTGCATATGAGAAATCTGTCAAGGTTTGATAGATTTGGGATTTTTAGTTTTTTTTTTTCTAACAAGAACCGTTCGATCTAGTGTGTGGCACAAGTTGAACGGGTTCTGAGAATAACGATCTTGACTATTTATAGACTTGTTATCATTCGTAGAAAGATTAGAGAACAAGGGCGATGGTTCATCCATATTCCCACGAGTCTGTCAAGCTGTTTAACAACCTCTCAATACCATTGAATTGATAGGCGGAAGAAAAATTGAACGACAGAAACTTGCCTGACCAAAATTAAGAGGTACATTATCGGTCCGACTGCCATAACGGATACGTTAATGAGGATCCAAACGGTTTTGTCGAATGGTGCCAATAATCCAGAGCCCGTCGCCGATGCTCCGGGTCTCTTGGCCAGGATGGTGTACTGGATCTCGTCCAGTGCCGTGCTGTACATAACGATCTCTTGGAGTTCTGGTAAGATCGGTAGAAAGGCAACGACCATATCCACTTCCTGTTAAAGTATGGATAATCACCGATCGAATTTTCAACCGCTCAAACAGTCGTACATTATTCATTTGATAATGAATTTCTCTCCAGTCATACTGGAGTAGCTATAGTTACACGAAAGCGTGACATCTGGGTCGTCACACCACACGGCTATACCCCCCTCGGTCAATATTTCATTACGATTCCGTGGCGAGATTAAATTGAACTAAACCGATACTATAACGCGAATTATTCACCGCGGAGTAATTGATTTGAAACCGTTAAAATATTCTTTACCGCCACTTCGTTCACCCCCTTGGATATCTATTATCGATCCAATGTAGATGATAAATTACGCTTCTGTATTCCTAAATATTGTTCCGAGGCCAGGATGATTATTAAGTGGAGAAATTGACACCCACCTTCCTGACGAGTTGTCCGATGACGCCCCTAGTCGCGTTGCCGATAACGGCTTCCTTGGACGGCACGATCTTGTACGTGAAATTCAACTTGTCCTTGATCAGGTCGAGGACGTAGAAGGCGTAACCTTCTCCCTCGATGGTTCCGTTGTTTATTTTCGTTCCAGAGAACGGCATGTTCTGATGGAAATCGTTAATTTAAGGGGTGCGATCTACATTGTGCTATTTCTCAAAAACTTTCAACCCACTCGTAACCCTTCCTGGTGACGTCATGTCAGAAGGGAGGAAGAAAGAAAAAAGAGGAACGAACGGAATATGGACTCGATAAAGACCCTGGGTGGGTGGTCGTGGCTAATATTCGGATCAAGTCTTAATCTCAATCTTATCCTTTGCGACGGATTTATCTCCTGGCTAGTGGCTACACGGCTCGTTTTATAGCGTGGTAAAGTAATACGGCAGATCGTTTTAGCCACTCCAATTATTGTCAATAAGTGAAACAGTCCGGTCACACTGCGGTGCGGCGTCGTGTCTGTGTAGCATGCGACAGCGAAAGCACAACAAACTCGTAGACGACACAATCAAGGTCTTCAGCCCGCCTCAGCTCCGGCAGATCATGTTTATTCATTCATTTTTGTTTTCGATACGACACCGGCTGTCTTCTCGTCTACAACCGCCGCCACAACATGCACATTCACAACCTGCGACGGTCTCCGGGTGCCTCCGTCGCTTTTTCTTTTTCTCTTTTCTTCTTTTTCGCAACCACACAGAAAACGTTAATATCGGTGAAAAAGTATTTGCCTCTGTTGTTGTTACCAACAGTACTGACGGCATTTTATTCTCCGCCCGTCCACCCATGTTGTCAGCCTCTGTGGCCGACGATCTCATCTGTGATTCGTACGGGTTGACGAACTCCACTTGATCTGTAAACGTCGAACTTTAGCCGGGGGAGAAGGGACTGTGTATTTTGGAATGCGGAACCGTTCGCACGAAATTCGAGTGCTCGATCTATGGGTATTATAATCACAACGATTTTCAAAATCGGAATTTCCACTGTTAATCTGTGGCTGTTGGTTTAATTAACGAGCGCGACTGGTTATTCAGCATCGAGAGGGCAAACACTGTAATGATAATTTTCGACGATCGTACTCGATTGCGGTTCTATACCAGCCCGACCCGTCAAATTATACCTTGAGCTGAACAGAAAATAGACGCGAACCTCTTCGGTGCGAGAACTGCACTGCAATCGCCGACTTCGTAGAAAAATAAATGTGAAACTTAGGGGGCATCCATAAAGGACGTCCACGTTTTTTGGCAAATTTTTTACCCCTCCCTCCCCCCATATCACAGCCAGTCGCAATCATAGACCCCCCCCCCTTGATCTTCTAAAACATGATATTTAGAAGGAAAAATGCAACAAAATATCGCGAAAAATGGACATTACCTCCCCCGACCCTCCTGGTCACAAAAAGTCACATCTTCTGAACCTCTACCCCCCGTAAGCGTGGATGTCCTTCATGGACGCCCCCTTATATCGAAATGTAAAAAGGACAAGATGGCCTTCTGGCTGTACCTTTGGGGTTGTCGTAGAGATCGCCGCCAATCGCATCCTGTACGACATTGGAAAGGGTAGCGAGCCACAGAACGTTGATTACGAATCGAATCGCCCCCATAACTGTTCGGCGATTCTACATTTTTGAAAATCTCAAAAAATTGCGTGTGATCGTTAATTGCGTGTACCAAACTGTCACCACGGCTGACCGAGTGCTTCCACACCACACGTCCAGTACGGCCCGACGAGTATCAGGGTGACTGAGGCTGACCCTAGCATAACCTTAACCGAAATCAATACCAATGCCCGTGTTTTCATACTCTTCATATGGAAATATACATACATACATATTTACATAATATATACATAACAAAACCGGCGTATAGATGTCGGTGGCGACGCCGTGTCACACGCGTTGACAGTCAGGTGTGGAAAATGCGCGCGCGCGCAACCGAATACCCGTTAAGGATCTCGTCTAGCAACACCTCGAAAATATTGTAACAACGCGTATCTAAGGATATTCGGAGGTGATCTTCGGACATTTTCTCGTCGTGGGACCAGGAGCCGATCGGGCCTTGTAACAATCGACGTTAACTATAGGACGCAAGACATTCAGCTTGACCCGACCTAGTTCTGATCTCCAGACGCCCGGAGAGCTAATAATCGCGACGGAGACTCTCCTGCAGCAATTAAGATTTGGATCGGTCAGAGAAGCATATGACCGACCGAATTGAGTGATGATTGTAGAATCGGCGTTTGCCCTAGATATTTCCGAGTTATACCACAACAATAACGTTACTCTGCCCTATATATTCGATTACGCAATCGGCAGACCGGAGCGACGATAAGATTACATTTTTCTCTGCCAATGCGAACGCGATGTCTCCACGCGCGCGACGTTCGGAGGGAGGGATAAAGTTGGAAACGAATAACGTTTGCTTTTTCAAGAACGGTGATAATTCTGTCGGATTGATCATCGACTCCATTCACCCCTTCGTTGTCGGGGAAAAATTTGTCGGACCAAGTTCAACGTCCAAACTCTATGTTAAATTTTAAATCTCGATCAATTGGAGCTAACGAGAGCTTTGGCAGAATTATTCGGCCCACAGGATCTCCTCGGAGCCAACAACCCTGTGGTTCAGGTTGACGAACTTAATTTCATTCCAATCGGTGGTTAAACGTTCTTTATTTGACAAAATTTTGCGCTGCTTCTGTATCCCGTGATCTCGCTCTTCGTCCAGCTTGAGGTCATCCTGCTACTTTCGTTGACAGAGGAAATTAATAGAATCGAGCGGATTTGGCCTGACTATGAGCCAGCCTTTGGATCTCAAGATATCGTAATATTAACTCTATTTTTTAGAATATTGTTATATTTGACAAAAATTTGGTCACATAGTTTGGTCACAAACTCAAAATAGTTGGAGATGAAACTCAACATTTAGTTTCAGGGGTGATAATAATAGCTTCTCTTTCTCTGATCTTTAAAAACAGAGACGCGGGAAGTTGGAAAGGATGATTAATCGTCCGAGAATCGCGAGAATGCATCAAGCAGCTCTCACGCGGTTTGATAAATGACGTTGAGCGATTAACATAATGCGGGCGGTAGTTAATTATCGACGAATTGATGTGAGCCTACCCGAGCTGGCAGGGCTAACGACTGGCTTGTTGGCTTTGTTGAATTGCGTGCCCGCAGAGAAACTGCCAAGTTTCCACAAATTACACGGCTGGATAATCGGCCTGGCGATGACTCGAGAGCTGTGGACATTGTATCGCGCGATTAAGTCACCCCGCGGATCCAGGGTGGTGGGACTTCTCTAGTTATTACCGCCGTTGATCGAACGAGGATCTCCGAGGGACGTTGATTCTTCGGCACTCTTATTACCCTCTCGATCCACCCTTTCGGGGTCGTCCGCGGGCTGCTGGAACACGGCAAATCCGTTTTGTTAGGCTCGACTGGTTTTTAAACGCAACGCTACACATTCGGGGCGCGTACCCTCCCCACATGATTCATGTCTTCGACCGAGGAGCCGAGTGACGTTGAGCTTCCGCCTTCGGAACCAGGGTTTTCGTCATCCGACGCGGACCTGAAGAGAAATGACAGCTGGTCCGAGTCTCAGACGTGAAAGATTATGATTAACGAGGTAATTAAGGTATTTACTCTGTCTCGGTACCAGAAGCAGCTGCGTCGGGTGGATGAGAACGTTCGATTTCATCACCGTCGAGGACCCTCAACTGCGGAATGAGTCTCTGAAACGACGAATCTATTTTCACCGATTGTCTCTGAGCAGAAGAGTCTCTGCACCGTCCCAACGAACCCTGATCTCCTCCTTGTAGTCCGAAAATCGGTTATCAGCCACGTCGAGTTCTCTGAGTTTGTCGCAGGATCGCAAGAACGCGAAGTAGCCGAGGTCCGTGATCTGGTTTCTCCTGATGTCGAGCTTCGACAGCCGCCCAACACCCGAACACGGGGACGGGTCGGAGATGAAATTCTCTCCGACGTTGAGATCCCGGAGGCTGACGAACCCCGACACCCCGTCCATGTGCTTGATACTGCATCTGAAATCGCGATTAACTCGTGGACGTGGATGTAGCGAGGAACCAAACGGTTCCGCTTTACCTGACGACACTCAAAGTGGTCAGGGACTTGAGGCTGGATCCGAGATCGCGGAAGGAGGCGACGCAGCTACCGTCCAGAGTCAGGGTTCTCAGGTGCGGCGTGTAGTTGGACAATCGATGGAGTCCCGCCTGTCCCGAGACTACCTTCAGCCTGACTTCTGTCGCGCTGGTCAAGTCGGTCTTGCCGGTAACTTGGGTCTGGTTGGATGAAAAAGGCGGATTTTTCATTGATCGGGGCCCGTGAAGTGTGCGAGCGGCGTGCACCAGGACAGTGCGGAAATGTAACGAACAGATTGGAGCTGACTGGTTAATGCGAAGCATTAGGGACTAGATTGTTTCGGTCAAGGACTACTTAGAATTCTGCCCACGTTTCAGTGTCGAAGCTGGACCGGCGTGGCTGGCTGGATTAATATGGAACTAGTTAAGGTATTAACGGCATATGCAAACCGCCGCAACCGCGCGGACGACGTCGCATGCGATCAATTGATTCGTGGGCTATCGCCTACCCCGCCCGCTCATTAATCTTCAAATATTAAATATTGAAATTTTTCATTATTCGACTGATGTCACCGCTGCTTCTGGCTTCGGTCCACCAGCTTGTTATCCTTATGATTCAGCCCACGCGGATCTCACTTGTTGATATTATCCAACAAGGTTCGCATTTTTTCACTCCGCGTGGTTATTCACCGGAGCCGCACGTGGTTGTCCTATCGATTAATCACTTTGCAGATACTATCGCGGAAAAAGAAGGGCAAAGGGCTAACTGGGGACAGATTTGCACTCCGTGCAGTCAACAACTTCGAGGTTTACCAACAAATTTTTCAGGTCCGTCTCGAAGGGCTGCGTGCTGAAGGTGAAACTCATCTTTCTCGAGGTTCGGAGTTTGTCTTCGTTATCGTAGATCGGCTGCTGCGTATGTCCGCTCGTATACGTCGCGGCTTCCATACTCATATTAGAATGAATTTACCTACTAATTGTGATGACAACACGTCACTGGTTATTTTTTCGATGCAGGATTGCAATGTGCGACTCACTTCGGATCGTACAAGTCCTTCTTTTCTTTCCTCAAACTCTCGATGTTCAATTTATACTTACCTTGAGCCTACGGAGAGAATAAGTTTTGAATTTATCTATGTGAACCTGATTTGGGTGAAGAAATCATAGGTGATGTCGAATACAAATCGATGTTCATGAAGAGCATTGTTCGTTCTTTTCCTTTATTATCATTTTTTTTTCATCTACTTCGTTTCATCTCACTTTATCACTTTTCATTCATTCCTCTTACGCTATTATGCCTATAATAATGAAATTCAATGTAGGTATATAGCAAAAGACCAGAGAATCATGTAGTTTGTATTATTTTTAGTATTTTTTCTTTTATCGTCACTATCGTGATTGTTCCTCTAATCAATTTTTCTATCTTCGTATCTTTTGTATAATAATAATAATAATAATAATAATAATAATAATAATAATAATAATAATAATAATAATAATAATAATCATCATCAATGCACATGTTGAGTTCATCGTATAGTAATTTTAATATCTTGGTGGGTGCGTGCGTGTATGTGTGTGTGTGTGTGTTTGTATGTCGTGTCCACGAGATCGGTCTCATTAAGGTCCGCTGCAGTAGCTCCTAAGTTCATTAACGGAACACGGTTTGACGCAGCACTCGTCATGGACACCACGAGACTGTCTCCGGAACCGGCTACCACCGAAACGACCCATCATAGCGTTCGCACTCGCCCTAGATCTGAAGGGGTAGGAGTCGTCGTATCCGTAGTTGTAGTCGTCAATCTCCATCTCTGAAAGCAACAGACAGAGGATAATGCGAAAAGTTGCCGCAATCGATGCAACAGTTTGATGAAAACGCGGATATGCGATAAGAAAAAGTGCAAAAAATCAGCACCAATTGACCGAAACCCGTGAGATAAATTCTACTCGATGTCTTTCCGCGACGTTTAAATGGGTCATATAATTGTGCGAGACGGAGAATCGGCGTGTACTCAAAAGCCACGTGCTGCGGGGCATCGCGGTTGCCGTTGCCGTTGTTCGTGCAGACGTCCGACGTACACGCGTACTCGCGTGTAGTTTCCGAACCGTCGAACCGCTGGTGCTCTTATGTCGAGTGCATATTTATAGACGAGCGTTAACGGTACTCAATGTCATTGGTCACGCACTCGAGAAAACAGGCTCGACCTCACCACCTACTGCTCAACTTTGCCTTTGCCCGATTCCTCCTCTATCGCGCATCTACATACGGTTTCAACGCCGACAACGACAACGACAACGACAACGACAACGTGCCGTTGGTCACGTTTGGACTTTTGTTTCCAATCTACCAACCTTGACCACCTTTTTTGAACATGGGATTGTACCCGATCCCCTCGCAGACGAGTTGCAGAGCGTCGGATAGATGTTTTCCGCAATACTGACGGGCAACCTGGGCACGTTTGGTGTCGCTCCGGTGCTCGCCGAATTGGAATATGTCGGATTGAGCGGTTGAGAAATGTGGCACAGCCAATCCCACAGCCAGGATTAATGCCAGGACAACGTTCAACCAGTTTGTGGACATCTGGAATCAAACGTGTAATAGTAACGAAAAATCTCTAAAATCGTGCGGTTGCGTTGATCAATTCGAGAAAAAAGTTCGCACACATCATCCCTCACGGCGTTATTATTAATAGGACGATGAAATTGTGTCAATTTTACATTTTTCTTCCCGTCAGCAATAGCTTAACGAGAGTCAATAGTACGACTTCGTCTTTTGTAACCCCGTTATGTAACTGGTTTAAATTATATTTCATTGGTTGAACTAGACGAGCGAAAGGCTGCGACAAACAGTGCAGTTCGCCATGCGTCATGGAACATTTTAGTAATTCGCGAATATATAAACTATTTAATTTTTATTTCCTATCTTCCGTATCGGTGACATAATATCCTTTATTTTTTCTTTTCATAATCCGAACAGTGACAATGATTCGACAAAATAATTATACAATATCATATGTACACCGTTAGAGTCAAGAGTCTCAAGTACGTTGACGCAAACGATTACACACGTATCTTTCTTCTCGCCACGTGGCGGTACCGAGATTATGAATTAAGTACACTTTATACATATACGTGACAAATGTACGATTGCACCAATCAGCGAGAAGAGGATAAAGATTGGAGAGAAAAAAAACATCAATTATATTCATTATTTTTTATCTAATAAAGAGATTATATTGTCACTGGATATCGTATCGATAATCCTTTGGTAAATTAATACCAGATCCCATCTAACGGGTCTGCGAATGTCGGTGTGGATCCCTCAAAGCCGTATAGGAGATTCGAGCGTGGAAGGGGGATTCTCCTTTGTTTGTTTGCCTATGCGGGGGCAATCTTTGTCCTCGGTCGTAGTATTTTCGCGAGAGAATTTCAAACACAGTCTGGGAGAGCTGAAGGAGTCAGGAGTCAGACGCACTCCGTCCTTTTCTATCCGCTTATGCGGTATAGATTACATCTCGTTGTCTATTTTTATCCCCTCCTTCGTCATTTCGGTATTTTTTATACCGTATGTAACAAAGCTTGAAGATTAACGAAGATTTCCCCGTCGCGGAGGCTGGACGAAGAGATAATATTATGAAATTACCGCGCGTTGTTAATTATTATTTTCCCCTCGGTATAACAGAAACGTGTTCGATGCGGCAGAAGCAGCATCTTATAATAACGCGATTCATTACACGTCTTCGTATTTATCGGTCGTTTCTAAAAATAGAAGGATATCGAATCCGAGGCTCATTTGTTTTACAAGATCTGTCGTTCGCCTCTCTTCGGCCCCCAGAGAATCTTCTCTGTCCCAGAAACAATCGCGATCGCGTATCCATTTTCTAAAAATCATTCGGTCTCGTTTATCGGTATTCTTGTTCCATACTCACTTAGTATCGTTAAAGAGACCTTGGAGCCCTGGACGAGGTAAAACATTAACTATTATTTACTTATCACTTGAAAAATATCACAGTCGAGCACTTGAATAATTGGTCGTTGCCAATATTTGGTCACAGATAATGAAATACTTGTTACGTACAAACGCGACGGTTGCAACGGTTCAGCTATCGAATATATGCACCGCGGGTCACTTCGATCCCCTATCAATTTTACACACCTACCGCAACGTCTACCTCGATTGAAATTATTCATACGGCGGTACTTCATTCACTAAAATATCGAGAACGGAATATAAAACAAAAACACACTCCGTTTACATTATAATATCACCGCACGTCATTAGTGTCAATCAATAATTAACAAAACTATCGATAATTATCGTCCGATTATTGCCACTGAAAAACGCTTTTTTTTCCTCCTCTTAGTCTTTATCGGTATCCTCGTCGTTCTCGTCCTCGTCCTCGTCCTCGTCCTCGTCGTCGTCGTCGTAGTAGTAGGGGGGCGGCGACGGCGGTGGCGGTGGCGACGACTCTTTTCCAACGATTATTTTTATCGGACAATACGAATAAAATCAGTCAATCGTTACTTTGGACTCGTTTCTATTTTTATCGGTTTCCTTCTTAAAATTTTCAATTTATCCCGGTAGTTTTTTACTCGTTTAGGACTCGTTTAGCGTCGCGACGACGTCGACGGTGCCAACCGATGTTCGAAGGCGCCGGGCTGCAGGTTGCGCACCGACTTAGAGCCACTCTGCTCTCGCCTATCGCGACCGAGTCCTGATCGCAGAAAGACCGAGTCCGATCTCTCACTCGCTCCAGCTAGACCGGACCCCGACACCCGACCGGACCGACAGACGGGCCAGCAGACGCGAGGGGGAAGTAACCCAAGATCTGACCGACGCGTTATTATTTTTTCGTCTAGTAATTCGAATCGTTTGATTCGTCCAAACTACTCATTATCTCCCTCCCGCGTCGTTTCATTCGATCCGAACTCGACTTCTGATTCATTTTTTGACATTCATTTCAGTCATTTTCGGCATTATTTCTCGATATTTAACGAGCTATTGACACTTTATTTGAACGAGTTATATTTCCCCCTCGAGCAGACGCCCCGACAGACGGACGGACGGATGGACAAGGTGGTTGGACCCTGATCTGGACCCGAGGAGAGAGAACGAGACGCGGAGACGAGAGGGGGAGGCGATTCTCTTACTACAATGGGCCGACGAACCAACCGCGAGTGGGAGACGACGACGCGGTAAAATAATCAAGCACGCATACCGGGAGAACGGAATTATTCAACGAGAAGGATATCTCGCCGTTTTTCTCCCTTCGATATTCTAATTCCGATTGAAAAATGACTCTCAAATGGGGAAAAATATCCAGAGCCCCACCGGAGCCCTGCTAGAAAAGTATCGAGTCAATTTGTACAGGGGATTGACGATGTAGTTTCTATAATACTGACCGTGATCGGCGGGGCGAAGACCCTCGGTGGTTATTCGGCAGAGTCGAGGTCCTGGTGAGGTGCAGGAGGTCGCTTCGCGGTTTTTCGGTCTATCTAGATAATGGGATTTCGGGTAGAATTGATAGTTACCGTAGGATGAGCAAGGGACTTGTGGTGTAGGTAACGCCGGGAGAGGGTCCTTTATAAGGAGAATGGATTGTCAAGTAACGCTGAAATATTTCGACGTGTTCATTACACACGCTGCCTATGAACACGTCAGTTTGTTTAAGGGGTTGTGACTCCAAGAATCGAGTGGGTATAATCACCACGTGTGGGGAGGAAAACTAGGGACACTGCATTTAACATGCGGCGTAACACACTATGTTTAGATATTCTATATTATACTCGAAAATTGAGCCCTGGGGTAGCTGATCACCATTGACCGATAATCACAGTGATTAGTCACTATAAAATCAAGTATCTATCGCGTCCCGTACCGCGGCTCCTTGCGACTAATAACTATAATGCCTCAAATCCAGAATCATTTACTGGACCCAACCACGAGGGTAAAATAAAACGAAAACAAATTGAAAAAAAAAAAACTAAAAGCCAACAGTCTCGTTTCTCTTCGCAGCTCACGTGCGGGGTTAATACCTTTCGTAGTCTGATATCATACCGTCATCGCCGCTGCCACACTCACCGAGAAAAGCAACGGAAAGAAGAAGAAGAAACAAATTGATTGGTATTGGTGAGAATAAAAAGATTCCCGGTGAAGAGAGAAAAACGAACCTCAATTTTATCCCATCGTATCAGGGGGGGTTCAACGAAATACAATGAATATGGTTCTAAAGATAGACTCCGAAGATTGCACCCGAGATTATACCGAAGAAGAGTGTCTGGGATATTTATAGATTTTCTTCTCAGTTACCACACGTCCTACGCTTTTAGCTTTTGCTTGATTAGTATTCATTTTTTTTGGCAATTTTTTTTTTTAAATTCAAATTGGTATTGTACGCAGAATTCAAATGGGTGTCAGGGCTCGCTGCGCATTCGTTAAGGAATCCAGATCACTTTTTTGCCGTATATATACCCGCCGAATCGATTTCAACACAGAGTAATGAGCTTTTTTTCCATTTCCCATTCGAACGTGTACCAACTGCGACGTTGTTTTTCGGCGACTTCATAGAAACTCGGATTGAAATATTCGATAATTGTTCTCAATTTTGAATTTATTTAGAGATCCTTCCTCTATTTGAGCTTGCAGTCGAGGGCCGAGGGAATTTTTACCCTAAGAATAAAAATTCAAAATTGAGTCAACCAAAACGATTCGATAATTGATTTATAATGACTACCGCTGGCCCGATGCAAATCGAGGGATGATGTACCTGGACTTGGCGTTACCAGTTTACCCCGTATTCGAGTCGTTCTCTGGGCATTCATAATCGAAGGAGATAATTTATGCCACCTTTCCTCTGCGGAGCTGGAGGGTAAAAGAGGAACGGATCGTCGTATGCGTGTTTGAACAAGGGATTAGAAAGCAGAGAGAGCACAAACATGTGGCGACCAAATTGCGGAGACTGGAAATAAACTGAACCGTGGGAAAAACATGCATGTATATAATATTCTTCTGAGGAAAATATGTTTTCACACTCATTTCGGCATCTATCGAAAATTAGTGAAGAGAAACACCCCGCTGGCGCTCCGGGCCCATCATCGCCCAGATCATCGACAAAAAATAAACTTCCGGTTCACCTTCGTTGGGAAATTTATTCCACGATTGGGTGTATCCGAAAAAATGTGAGGAAAAGAAAGGACGAAATTCATCTCACACACTTTGGATGCCAACTGAAATTGGTCAGCGGCGTTGAAACGATGTTTCACGTCTCCAATTTCTAAATATAATCAACTAAACGTGATTTGAAATGTAAAAATTTACAATTTGAATAATAACATGAGCCATGATTCCCACGATTGACGATAGACGGCGGGCTTGTCGACGTACTGAATACTGACGTCGGAGCGTAGTGCGAAAGACTGTGAATCGATAATATCATGTATATTCACTCGAAAAGAGTGAAGAGGAGTAAATCTGTCACGCGATAAAAATGAATAGTTACTCGAAACAATTGAGAGGTGACGTTTGATATTCGTGAAATAATTATATTTATCGCGTAAATTTTTGTTTCCAACAACAAGGAAGATCATATTGGCGACGATTACTGACAATGAGAAGACGAGTGAAGTAATTATAAGAACAACATCGACGAGGATAAACTGCAGCCCGGTTTGACCCGAACCGAATTTTTAATCCGCGATATGATTGATTAATGATTGCAATGAGCAGAAATGTTTGTTTTTTCATATTCGCGAGAATTCCTCGAATTGAGAGTCGCGATGCACCGCGTGGCGGGAGTAGATCAGAGTCAGCGTATCGGATCCCTGGTCAAGAGCGTGGCGTGGGGTCGGGAGTGTGATCATTAGCGCGATGATATTTTTAAAGATAAAAATTCCAAACTGTTTACATCGAGCGAATCTCGCTTAAAGTCTAAATACATTATTTTCGACGTATTTTCCGATCATAAAGAGACGAGAGTAGCTGTCGATCTCACGTTCCCGCTCCCGTCTTGAGGCACTTGCATAATGACTGGAGCCGCGCCGACGTATATCTATATTTATTGTTGTTTAACCGGGGCTAATATTTCAAACGGTTTTGATTTATGATCGAATGGTAGCCGCCGGACTCGTGTCGTTCTCGAACGGGGTCGACTCGACGAATACCAGAATTCGATCGTCTGAGAAGTGAGAACCGTAAACGACTCGCCAAGAATGAATTGACCGATTTTCGCATCATCTACAGCCAGGTGTTCCAAAGCCTCGCTCTTTGATCGACGATCATTCCGCACAATCAAATCGCCTCCCGTTTGTCGAAGAGAAGATGAAGATGAACTTGCCGCGGTCACCGTGCGATCCGGCAGCCCTCCCATTCACCGATCCTGGTAATCGAGTCGATGCCGTTTAACGTATCGGAGAATTAAGTGAATTATTAACACCGAGAGATAATTGTGCGTAAATATTGCTTTTTTTTCTTATTTTCGATAACTGACCCTGGAGAAAAATAAAACGCTTTTCTCGGTATATAGAGAAAATATGGAAATTTTATTGAATCTTATCCTGCTGTTGAGTGAAGGAGGACTTTGGATTCGATTTACCATCGGCGTTACATCACCGATCTTCGTGTTAAAACACGCGTAAACACAATGTGCAGGTCGGGTGAGAAACTTACGTTTGGAAAAATATATTTTTCTTCTTTACTACTTGACTACACAAAACAAGAGGAGAAAATGGAAAGAAAAAAATCGTCTGTCTAATGGCATAAGGCCGTAAGCGCCAAAAACACGATTTTCGTGGCAAGAGGTCGTATAATTATTTTTTTTCGCGCCATTCGCTCTACGAATTGTCGAAACTTATGGATCGATTGAAATTACGAGATCGTCAAATTTTGATGCCAAAGATCTTATGTTGGGCGAATGCGTCATTCTCTCATTACATTTTTTGATGAAAGTTAAACAAAAATAATCGTAAAGGCAGATATCTTAACGGCATTTTCCCCTTCCCGATTCTAGGTTTTCAAAGCTGAGCTGATCACGAATCTGAAAGGTTTGCAGAATTTTACTTTTTTGTAGCATTCGACATGTTTAAAGAAAAAAAACTAAAAACGTTTCGATTTTGATGAAGATTGGTACTCGAACGTTTTTTTGGGTCACTCATCACAAATCTGAAGTCAGATTTGCGAAATAAAAAATTTCGGATCCAACTTGCTGGGAGAAACACTGAAAATATTCGAAATCTCATAAAAATTGTTACTCGAAGGTTTTTTTTGTATTGTATTGTATTGTATTGTATTGTATTGTATTGACCGGCAGTTTTGATTACATGTTCCAATTTTACAGATTTTAGCTATGTTATCTTATTTGATCAGTTTGATGGTCGTTGTTTAGCCC
>JAFFZH010012782.1:0-11243 GCA_018420115.1 Euura saliciscinereae
TCTTCTCGAAACTCATGCTCCCAATTTTTCACCTCACAAATTATAAAAACCCAATCGAGTGAGCGAGCGAATGAGCATAACGTTATATGGTTTAATTATTTTTTTTTTGTACTTGGTAGTTGTATTTGATATCAATCCTTTTACAGAGATTTTTTTGGAGGACGACTTTTGTTGAAAACGAATTTTTGTAGGAAGACTTTTTGTGGAAGACGAATTTTTGTTGGTGGGCATTTTTGAAGACAGATTTTTTGTGGAAGACTTTTTGCGGTGAATATTTTATGCTTGAAATGGTTCTGTAACGATCGCGCACATTGACACGCTATATCTCATTTACACCGGTTTGCTCGTCTAAACAAACGGTGTAGAAAAAATTGTGGAGAACGATTTATTGTGACTTGGTAATGTAGAACCGACGCGTGAAGTACAATTGTGATGTAGAAAAAAATTGGTGCAGAAAAAAAACGGTGTAGAAAAAGATGGTGAAGAAAAAAATAGTGTAGAACATTCACCGTGTAGAACTATTCTGTGTAGAATCATTGTCGCAACTGCTATCGACCATAAATGTGTCACATATAAAACTCGAATAGATAATAAATATATTCAATATATACGAAGCATTGGAGTTGGTGTCGGAATCACGAGAAATTTCGAATATATTTTACATATATGCAAAGTGTAAGTATATTATAAATTACTTATAAAAGACATATATTAAGGTTCAAATATATTTTGTATATACTTCACAACATATATTTACTTCCGTACGGGATGTATGATGAATTTGAGTTCGAGCCATTTTAGAATTTGTATTTCATAATCATCGAACATGGTTTTTATATTGAAATTAATAGTTTCATATAGAAAATAAACTCACATGTCACTGCGGCGAATACCGCGAGGACTAATACGAAGATCATCACTGCCTTGAACATCTTGATTCTGGGATAAGCTGCTGCTGGTATGCCGACGAACTTATTCAGTCTAATGATCTTGCGTTGGTCTAACGGCTCCTTTTATACCATTCTGTTATCTCACTTATCTATTTTGAGTTTATTTGTTCAATTGTTATTTCCTTCTTTTTTCATTGGTTCAGGTTTCGTGCTGCCGTGTTGAGATAACGTATATGAGGAGGGAGGTGGGGGACAAGCTTAGAGCAAGTCAACACTTGAGGCCTGATGGATTTTTTTTTCTCCTACATTTGTTCATATTCGCTCACACGGATGAATGATTTATTCGGCATAGATTTCAGATCGTCTTACCAGCGCATAGATGTACGCCTAATTACAGGGCCGGCCGGCGAAGTAAGGTTTTCCCAGACGTGGAGTGCTATTGGTATATATTGGCGGGGGCGCATCCGAAAAATATAGAACTCGCCGAATAGTTATTTTGTATGCCTGTTTTCGATGCGTAAAGTGGCACTTTGAAGCCCTAAGAATGACCCTGGAAGATTCGTCACGAATTCTATATTAATGACATCTTTTAAACGTCTCTTTCCGTGCCGTAAAGTGCCGTTTTAATGCCTGTGCCGTAAAAAAATATTTATTAAGGAAATGGTATTAATAGTCACTTCGACGCTACCTGATCGTGAGATGCACATGAACGATGCATATCGGAATTGCTGTAAAACGTAGTAAACTGCGATTTAATCACTTTCAGTGTTTTGCGCGTAATTTTTTGGAATACATAACTGATAACAAACAGGATATGAAACAAAGTTGTAGAATAATATATGGTGCAAAAACCAGGGCCGGCGACTTCGGTATGGTCGGTATGGAGTAATCCATACCTGAATCGCAATTGGTATGGAATTTCCATACCTGATAAACGTGGTCGTTATTATTTATTATTATACTAATATAATAAGCAGGAAAGGTTACAGAGCGAAAGAAAAACGACATTATCTCAAATTCGTCGACAATTTCACTGCCCGATAATTAATTTGCGTGTGCTCTTCGAAGGGAAATAGTTCTGTCCTTTTCGTACGCGCAGCTCACAATTAGAGATCGTCTCATTTCTCTTTGGACGTGAGGGCTCAATTATAGTAATACGGATAAATTCGTCATAAAACAAGCAGGTTCAAGCTGACTATGAGCCAGGCGCCTTATTCTACAAATTCTTTCACGCGTATCACGTATAGGAAAGAGCCGAATTTCCATTTAAAGCTGCTCTCTGATTGGTCCAAATGCCTCGATCTTTTACCGAGTGATACGTGTGAAAGGATTCCTAGAATAAGGCCTTTGAACTTCCCGTTATTCATCTTGTTTCCACCTGTTTCGAATTTTGCAAATCTGACCTCACATTTTTTATTCATGGTTAAATAAACCTTCGAGTGCCAATTATTTTATAAGATTTCGAATTTTTTTAAGATTTTTCCCTAGCAAATTGGATTCAACATTTGAAATTTCGCGAATCTGACTTTAGATTCGTGATAAGTGACCCAACCAACCTTCGAGTACAAATTTTCATCGGAATCCAAATATTTGTAGTTTTTTGCAGCATATTTAAATACGTCAAATTGAAATTTTGCAAAACTGACTCAAGACCCATGATCAGCGACCCAAAGAACCATTTGAAATCAAATTTCATTCAAATCCGTGAATCCATTCGCAAGATATGATCATTTTCATCTTATTTTCAGAATTTTATTGTTCAAATATTTCGGAAAGTACTGAACCAATCGAAGCCAAAGTCGAATCGGTTTCAAATTCAGGAATGCCGCGGTAGAGCCTAATTTGACCAAAATCGGCACACTGGATCTGGAAATATCGTCAGGACAAAAATTCAAACTCATGATAGTTGAAGGTGATTCTCCGGACCTGAAAACGTGGCAATTCAGAGAAGACTCAACTTTTGATTGCCAAGGTGATTACAATACAACTACCTATTTTCTCTGAAAACAGAGACACGGGAAGTTGAATCAGCCAGAAGTGACAAATCGCGTGTCTAATGGCATAAAGTCGTAAGCGCCGAAAACGCGATTTTGGTGGCAAAAGGTCGTATAATATTTTTTTCCACGCCATTCGCTCTGAAAACGGTCTAAACGTATAGATGAATTGAAATTACGAGATCGAAAAATGTAAGTACAAAAGGTCGTAAGTTTGGCGGATACGTCGTTCTTGCATTACAATTTTCAAGGAAAATTAAAAAACAACGTAAAGGCAAAACGTCGTATTATTTTTTTTCATGATTTTCAATGATTTTTTCAAATAGTTGTAAAAACTCGTAAAACGCAAAGATAAATCTGAAAAACGACCGTTTCGAAAATTTATAATTTATAATATATATGAAAAAAATACTAAGATAAAAGCAGAAGGTCGTAAGCGCCAGTTTTTTTTCATTTTTCATGATTTTTTCAAATAGCTGTAAAAACTCGTGAAACGCAAAGATAAATTGAAAGAACGACCATTAAAAAAAATCGATAAAAAATATTGTTAGTTAAAAGCAGAAGGTCGTGAGCGCCATTTTGATTTTTTTTATTTCTCATGATTTTTTTTAAATAGCTGTAAAAACTCGTAAACCGCAAAGATAAATCGAAAGAACGACCATTTAAAAAAAATTCGATAAAAAATATTGGTAGTTAAAAGCAGAAGGTCGTGAGCGCAATTTTTTATTTATTATTCATGACTTTTTCAAATAGCTGTAAAAACTCGTGAAACGCAAAGATAAATCGGAAAAACGACCGTTTCGAAAATTTATGAAAAAAAATACTAAGGTAAAAGCAGAAGGTCGTAATTAAGCGCCATTTTTTTTCTCATTTTTCATGATTTTTTCAAATAGCTGTTAAAACTCGTGAAACGCAGAGATAAATTGAAAGCACGACCATTAAAAAAAATCGATAAAAAATATTGGTAGTTAAAAGCAGAAGGTCGTGAGCGCCATTTCTATTTTTTTTATTATTCATGATTTTTTCAAATTGCTGTAAAAACTCGTAAACCGCAAAGATAAATTGAAAGAACGACCGTTTAAAAGAATTCGATAAAAAATATTGGTAGTTAAATGCAGAAGGTCGCGAGCGCGATTTCTTTTTCTTCTTATGATTTTGTCACGATTTTTGCGAAGAGTTATGAAAACTCGTGAAACGCAAAGAAAAATCGGAATCGACAACGTTTCGAAAATTCATAGAAAAAAAAACCAAGGTCAAAGCAGAATTAGGACGTAAGCGCCAATTTAAAAAGAAAAAAAAATTGGTGGTTACGACCTTCCGCTTTTCATTGACCCAATATTAAATTTCGACGTTTATGAACAAATCTTTGGGTTTTTATCCCAAATACAAAAAAAAAAAAAAAAAAAAAAAGTATTTGCCGTAACGAACAGCAAAAAGTCGTATTACGGCGCTTACGTCCTTATGCCATTAGACACGCGAAATGTTTTTTTACAGAGTCCAAGCGTAGCATAATTTGCAACGAATTTTAATTTAGTGAATACAATTTCCAGTCCTAGGACATTAATACATTTCTGTACTGCCGCGTGAGTTTTCGAAGCTATCTTCCACCGTCACAGAACCGGTTACTTTCTATCCCGTATAAAGATGATATTGCAAACCCAGAAGTTCTGGCAACGATAGGTTCGCACGACAAAGAGGAAAAACAAATATAAAATACACGAGAATATCGAATAACTACGGGAATAACTACTCCCCTTGCCCCTGCTAACTCCACACCTGAAAAAATTACAAGTCGCCGGCCCTGGCAAAAACCTTTCGCCAAGTACATTAATGTGATCTGTCTACAAAAAATCTATGAAGAAAAATTTGCCTTGAACAAAAAATATTTCTTCAAAAATACCTACCAAAAAAAATTCGTCTTCAACAAAACTCGACCTTCAAAACATTTTTCTAAAAAAATAATTGATATCAGATACAACTGCCAAGCACAACACATCAAAATTAAATTAGAGTAAACGGCGTTGTTCTCGTTTGTATTTGTTACGATAACAGTTGAGCAAATAGAAGACGTAAGACGAAGAGCAAATCCCACGTAATTTCTCAACAAAATACTTAACTGATAGTTATGTAATCCGTAACTCGTACAATGATGAGAAAATCTTAAAAATATTATAACCCATTTATGGCCGCAGGCGGTAATACTTATGGCAATCGTGAATATCGATATCAGGTGTACCTACAACTTTGGAACGTCCACTTACAACGCTTGTTACGCAGACCATAAGTGTACACATGCATGTGTCAGATTATAGTTCTCCGATAGGCTTATTTTCATGTATGTTGCAATATTCCACTCGATAGTATGTTTTTTGTGTGCTCCGATATTCTCAACTCATGTCTTAAAGTGCAACGCACATTACTACACATTTTCATTTTTTCTACAATTGTATTTATTTCACTCCGTGCGTAAAGTGCGACTTTTCGCACGCAAGCGTGCGTATAATCGGACTTTACCCGCGTTTGTGATATAAAATTTTGTTCGATACATGTGCGAAAGTTGTTTTTCTACTCGTGAGATTGTCACCCTCGCTTTGCTCGGGCGACAAACCTCCCACTCGTGCCGAAACAAACCTTTCGCACTTGTATAGAAATATACTATTTTGAATATTGAGAAGATGTATATTGTATATTAGGGTGGTCCTTAAAAAGGTCATTTTTTTAATTTTGCCGCTCTCACCCCCCAAATAGGTTCCAAAAACGTAAAAAAAAATCTGCCTAAAATGGCGGCCGTCTGAGTTGACTAGAAAGGGTGCCGGCAGGCACAAATGCATCTTTCAACTCGGATTTGGACAGAAATCAGTATTTGATACCGATGGTGTAAAATGACTGTGAAAAATACAAAATTACATCAGCCACTCGAACCGTACATCTGGTATAGCGTTGAAAAATGATATTTCACATGCATTGTACGGTAGATCATCCTCAAACTATCGAAAAATGAGCTCTAATGCACACAAATCCCTTTAATATTGAGGTGGAGATAGGCGAAGACTATCTGAAATTACGACTCAATTTATTGACCATTGATGAATTTTATTAACAAAATGAGCATACGATACAATATTCGATTTTCAGACATCATCTGCTGTACATCAGCTATGAATACAATTCAGCAGATTTTGAATATCGATTCAGTAATGCTTCGCAACAGTCGTTGTTTTTCTTATATCGTCACTCACAACTTGGAGTATAAGTTGTTTTTGATCTTCCTGCCTCGTAAGAATATTATTATATCCCATATAGCAAAATGTCTGCACAGTGATGGCGTATACGCACGCACGTGTGCGGATTTACCCCACTGTGTGCCCTCATCTCACCAGACACTTGTGTCATCAATTGAGGGGCATATCGCTCGTATGTCGTGCGCCGGGAACGAAATATTACATTATTGAAAAAAATGTTTCCAAGACGGGCTTGAACCCAAGCTTGCTCCACGGTCACCCATCCAACTATGTATTAGTCGCGGTCAATGTTGCTTAACTTCGTTGTTCGACTGAATCCCGGTGTCTCACGCGCTCCAACCATGTCTCACGAACTTTGTTGGTACTTTATCGTCATTATGTTGTAACAATGGCGAATTATCTACTGATATATTTTCACTCGATGACACCTCCAATAACCGACCATACTTATCAGAGCAAATGATGTATATCAGAGTTGTGAAAAATGCATTATTCTACTAATGCATTATCCAATTCATTACTCTCTAAATTTTTTGGAGTGAAAACTCACTCCATTGGAGTGAAAATTCACTCCTGCGATACTGAAAACAGCGCAAATCCAAAAGAGTGAATATTCACTCCAATCGAGTGATTATTCACTCTAAGCGAGTGAAATGTCAATCTTCTTTGGAGCGATTTGGTCAATCACATCGCTTGGAGTGAAAAATTTCACTCTAATGGAGTGGAAAAGTCACTCCATTCATTGGAGTTGCGCTGTTTTCACTCCAAAAGATTTAGAGAGTATACTCATTGCATCTAAGTAATGGGATTTTTGTCCATCACGCATTACCATGCTCATTATTAATGGAAATTTGCTGCCTTATCCATTACATTTTTAATGAGTAATGGGTTTTTCTTTATTATGCATTTTTTGGTAATTAATAACGGATATTCGCTCCATTGTTCATTACATTTTTAATGAGCGATGCGATTTTTCCCATTAAGCATTACTTTGGTAATTAATAATGGATATTCGCTCCATTATCTATTACATTTTCAGTGAGTAATGCAATTTTCTTTTAATTTATACCTATTATTTTGGTAATTATCAATGGGAATTCGCTGCATTATCCATTATATTTTCAATGAGTAATGTAATTTTCCCCATTGCGCATTATTTTGGTAATGAATAATGGGCATTGGCTGCACTATCAATTACATTTTCGATAATTGATGAAATTTTTCCCCATTATGCATCACTTTAGTAACTATAGCTGCAACAAAGCAATTTTTTCATTCTATACGACATGAAATGGATACTGATGTGAGTACTAATTTTCTGTCGAGTTTTTACTCAGTGATAATGTCTAATAAATCATTTGGTTACGTCAAATGATGAAAAAAATTTCATTGCGATTCATTACTGTAATCCAAGCTCCTAACTCAATCTTTCAGTAATGAATAATAATGCAATCCGAATCCGTTGCCCATTATATTGGTAATGACTAATGTATAGTTCAAATCCATCATCCATTACTTTGGTAATGAGTAATACAATTCAAGTAATGCAGTTCAAATCCATCATCCATTACTTTGGTAATGAGCAATGCAATTCAAGTCCTTTATGCATTACCTAATTAATTATCAATAGTTTCACAATATCGATTGACCATTATTTGAGTAATGAATAGTGCATTAATTTTGGATTACTATTTTCGCAACCCTGTAATTGCAGACTAACATAAATAATTAGTATATGCACACCGTGAGTCGCATTTTTCCCTCATAGCGTGATAACACTTGTGATGGGAAAATGAGACTCATTTCGCACGCACTCAGCTTCTTGCGGGCGTGTGCTGGCAAATACTGTGCGTTTTAGCCATCACAGAGTGACTCTCACGCCATGAGGGCTACGTGAGCAGCACGATTGTTATCTGGGATTGTTCAATTAAGCGCACTTCCCTTTCCGCAGTGTCGTTAACGCTTGAAAATCGTTAGACACCTCAAAATCGTTAACGACACTGCGGAAAGAGCAGTGCGCTTAATTGAACAATATAATAATATTCTTACAAGGCAGGAAGATACTCCAAGTTGTGAGTGACTATAAGAAAAACAACGACTGTTGCGAAGCATTACTGAATCGATATTAAAAATCTGCTGAATTGTATTCATAGCTGATGTACAGTAGATGATGTCTGAAAATCGAATATTGTATCGTATGCTCATTTTGTTAATAAAATTCATCAATGGTTAATAAATTGAGTCGTAAATTCAGACAGTCTTCGCCTATCTATACCTCAATATTCAAGGGATTTGTGTGCATTATAGCTCATTTTTCGATAGGTTGAGGATGATTTACCGTACAATGCATGTGAAATATCATTTTTCAACGCTATACCAGATGTACGGTTCCAGTGTTGTAAAAGGTACTTAATTTTTAGTACCTACCCATGTGTGCGTCCCCAATGGTAGCAAAAAAAACAATCTTGGCCCATTCTTGAAACAAGCTGATTCAACGAGCGTTGGTCAAATACCGTCGGCCCTATATATTCCCAGCATCGTCCCAATGGTACATAACAACAATTGGGTCCAACACTGAGGCCAAGGATTGAGCCAAGCTTGGTCCAGTGTTACTTAACAGCAATTCTTACATGCTCGGTGAGCACCGCTGGGCCACCGATTGGAATACATTTGGCCCAATCATACACGTCAGCGAGTGGGTTCGACACCTGGCCCCAGACTTGTCACATTTTGGGCTCAATCGTATACGCCAATATGACATTAATGCAAGCTTGGGCCGAGCCTCGGCAGAACACTCTGCCCATTCTCGGCCTAGTGTTATCATTTCAACCGTGGACCATGCTTGGGTGTATTGTCTATCCAACGCTCGACGAACTTTGGGCCAGACATGGCCGGCAGCTGGGCCTTTAGTACAAGCACACATGGGTAGGTACAGGTACAGGTACTTGCAGAAAAAAGTACCTAGGTACAGGTACAGGTACTATTTGGGAAGTGTACCTAGGTACAGGTACAGGTACTCAAGATGTACCTATATTTAGGTACTTAGGTCCTTTCTTTATGGGAATTAGTACGAGAGCAATCCGAAAAATCTGGACAAAATTATAGACCAGACAAACAGGTTATTTCATATTAATGAAATGAACACTATTGGAGGTGGAGTTTCACTTATTTCATTTATTGATTAGAGAAGAAGAAACTCCAATTTTGTACATAAGAAAAAATATAAAAAGGCGGCTCCAGCTCCTGTCAACAACACTGTGGGTTCGGTTCACGCGGGGCGCCCCACAGCTTCAACGGATGAATCGATTGACATGTATCTGTACTCATTTTGAAGCAAATTAAATTTGCGAGGCCATAACGCAGCATTTTTTTTGTGAAAAATTGATTTCAAAATATGTTTTTCCGCCGTTAAAGCAAAGGAAATAGAAAATGAAACAATTGTTTTTTGTTCAAAACGGCTGCCATTTCGTTATACGGGGGTTTTTCAAAAACCGAAAACCGATGAGGCCCCGAAAATTTAGTCTAGTTTGATGGGTTTCAACCCCCTTTGTTTAAAAAAAAAACTGAATTTCAATAGGTGGTGCTGGGCTCATGAAATTAGTCACCGTCATTGCTGGCGTTTCGAAAATGAACGAACATTTTCACAGTGTTTTCACATGAGTAAAGTACCTTGAATTGTACCTAAAAAATAGGTACAACAGGTACTCCTAAAAAGTAACTAGGTACAGGTACAAGGTACTTATCTGGAAAAGTACCTAGGTACTTTTAAAGTATACTAAAGTACTAAAGTATGCTATAAAAGTATACTAGGTACAGGTATAACTATCAGTTAAGTATTTTGTTGAGAAATTACGTGGGATTTGCTCTTCGTCTCACGTCTTCTATTTGCTCAACTGTTATCGTTTTGCAGTCGTCATTATCTACCATTGTTGCGGTAATTAAAAACGTTTGTGGTAATTAAAGACCATTTGTATCCAAAGTCAATATCACCATACTTCTAACATAGGTATAATGTGCATAAGTAGTTACCCCCTAAAAAGCACCTCTGGTGCAAAAACCGTTCGCCAAGTACATCAATGTGATCTGTCTACAGAAAATCTATATCCAGGTGTGGGTAAATGCAGGAATATTCATTCAAGTCCTCATGTGCCATTTTTATACATTGCCATGATGGCCCGCCAAGTACCACTCCCCAAGCTTTTTTCTCCAATTTTCTTTCCTCGAATTTTATTTCACAATAATTATGAAAAACCGATCGAGTGAGCGAGCGTAGCGAGCAAACGAGAACACTGCCGTTTACTCTAATTTAATTATGATGTGTTGTACTTGGCAGTTGTATCTGATATCAATTCTTTTTTTAGAAAAATGTTTTGAAGGTCGAGTTTTGTTGAAGACGAATTTTTGTTGGTAGGTATTTTTGAAGAAATATTTTTTGTTGAAGGCAAATTTTTCTTCATAGATTTTTTGTAGACAGATCACATTAATCTACTTGGCGAAAGGTTTTTGCACCAGAGGTGCTTTTTAGGGGGATATCAATGCTTTTTGCAGAATTTCGAATCACTAGATGTTAATTAGTGTCGTAAGCTACGCTCACTCGATAGGGTTTCTGATGTTCCTCGCTCGCCACACTAATTCCGTTGTCAGTATTTTCACATTCATTGCTATGAATATCACTTAGTACGTAGAACCATTCTACCGGAACACAAACGCTGTACTTTACTGTAATATACATTCTGTCGTTGCGCAGAATACTTGTATCAGTGTTTGATTTCGGGTGCACTATGGAAAACTTGTAGGGGAGACCGGGGCAAAGTGGATACCCTAAGACTAATTCGGACATAAAACATAAAATATCGACTAAAGCTTTATCATGTCGTATATATTTTGTAGTTTGTACCTTTAGGTAAGCGATTATGACGGTCAAACCCGATATTATTGCGATGTGCTTGCGTCATAATCGATATAAACCTAACCTGCAAGATGATCACTTTACCCCGATGCTGGGGTAAAGTGATCAAGCTTATGGGGCCAAGTGGAAAAATTCGTATTATGACGGATTCCTTATTCGTGTTAGGATGAAAATAACGTCAAAACATTGCAAAATCTGTACGTATTGC
>JAFFZH010012784.1:0-16824 GCA_018420115.1 Euura saliciscinereae
AATAAGCCCCTCCCTCGTTCAGAGTCGGAGAAAACTCACCCTGTATACCGATGTACTTCCACGGTCGCTTCTGCATTCTTTTACATTTCATTTTATTCGCGTTCCTTTTCATCTTGTACCTCGTAAAACGTTTATTCACCCCCGCTCAGTTGCGAATGGCTTGACCAGGTGGACGATAAGCACTAACAAAAAATATACCGGTGCTGATTCCTATATTTGCTCTTCAATTTCTCCTTCGTAGACCCGTGTATATCGCTATCTACATCAATGACATGCTCCCTCGCGTGTTCCGTACCCACCTAGTTCATTATCAACCAGTCAAATGTCGTCTGTCAACTGCACGCTGTCTGTCCTCGGAACCCCTACCCATCGCGCCGCACTATTTTGCATAGGAGTCATAGCGACATGCGCCAAGTTTCAAACGAGTCAACGTGATCAGTGCCGTTTTTTCCTCTCCTCCTCGCTACTTTGCCCCTCCCCATCCTGCTCTGTTGTCTAGAGATCCCATACGTTGCGAGGTGATAAAGCGACGAGACGATGAACACGACTCTCGTTGTACGGTTTCATTCAGCGATGTCCAGCAAAAATGCGGGCGAGATATAGGGTGCAGGGATTAGGAGAATACGTGTGCGTTGCCTTGTGGCGAGAACTCCGAGAAGAGGCGTCCGTACTCCACACGTTACGAGCATAAATAAATACCTATAACCTACCTACCTACCTACCTACCGTACGCGTTTAGGACACACGGGAACGGGAATGGGAGCCGGAAAATCGGGTCGTTGATTCCCGAGGTCGTCTTCGAGAGCAGTGCTCTGCCCCGTTCACCCGTTCACCCGTTAACCCTTTCACCCTTTCGTCCTTCTCGTTCTTCAAACCTCGACGAAGGGAATGAGAGATGAGGCAGCAGCCCCGATGGGTGGGGTTTGAGGTCGGAGTACATAGAAATAGGAGGAAGGCAACGCGCCGGCGTCAGTTGTTTACTCCGGGTATATGGAAGCGGAGCAACGGCGGCGGCGGAGACCCTTCGAACCGTCCGTCCACGATTCCCGCCTATTTTTTAGGTATATATGTACACGCATCCTACACCCAACTTCTCTGTAGAACTTTGTAGGTCATAGGGCATAGGCTACACCTCGTTCCTTCACGTGTTATCTGCGGCGGTTACCTAGATGCGCCGCGCGCGAGTACTGGCAGCTTGTGTCAATTTAGGAAGCTCGTCCGGTTTTTGAAGACGGTGTTCACAATGTACGAAATAGTGCAAAGATGAAACACCGCGCGTTGCACTTGATTCCTCTCCGTCGTTCTCATCGTCGACATTTTTCAGACTTTATCGTATTTTTAATTTCGCGTGTAACGTCAAGAGCCATCGGTATATAAAGATAAAACTACGGAGGTAACGTCAGTCGCTCTTCATACGAGATGAGATGGTTCAATTGCGAAAGAGGAGAAGAGTTTGCGGACTATCTCCTGCCTTTAGAAATCCACTCAAAGGGTTTCTTCTTCTTCCCTTCCCGTTCTTATATACCTGGGCGAGGGCGAGAACATGTACCGCTGCATCGGTCGATCGGCGCTGGATTATGGAAGTTTCAATCTTCTTCAAACGCGGACATTGCGCACGAGCGATCGACGAGTGCGGACGGCAGAGACGATTATTCAGCGTTTGTGTTCCTGTTACAGTTTCGCTCGGCTGGCTCGAAGAGAAGGTTAAACGTCATTTTTTCGTCGTTTCTCCACTTTCTTACTCCTCGGATTCTCCGCTTTTCAGTAACGAACTCCTCCTGCCCACCTACGCTATACTCACTGTACACACTCCGTCATCCTCACCGGTCAGACCCGTCTTCCCCTGTGCAAACACACGAGGTGGGGGATTGACGCGGAAGAGGTAGCAAACACGGGTATCAAAACGTCTAGACTCTACTCTGAGGATGATGAAAATTGTGCAGAGATGGTGTGTACATTGCGCGTACAACGTGGAACTAGTTATTATTTTCCCGAAAAAGCGAGCGAAAAAGCTATAAAACATGAAATTGTATATGGAGGCACGTCAAATCCAGAGGATCGATAGTGGAATCTAGTTGACAATGCCGCGCGCGAGACCACGGACGATTGGCGATTGGCGATTGCACGCGTTACGTACAGATATGCATATCATCGGCAATCGCCAGCCGGGTCGGCTCTAAATAATTGGACAACGCACGCGTGTATATGCATGTAAACTACGGTACGGTATCCATATTCCGTACACGCGTTGGATTATGTGAGTAGGGAGTACGGGACTGAAAAGTAGGCCCCCCGCGGCCCGCAGGCGATGATTTTACTTTTGAATTTCGAGTCGATTTGTGTCACGCTCAAGGCTCACGTGCGGATCATTGATCGGTCTCGCGCGTTTTTAGATATAATAGAGAGTCTGTCTGCCTATTACGTGCCGTTGAATATCGTATCGCGATTCGATTTGCGTCTGCGAAATCAAAGTTGTTGTTATGGTTATATTTACACGGCTATATACGCGGACCTATACCTACAATATAGGTACGAGCAGTTGCGCCGGTCCACGTATCACCTGCCCATTATCAATTAGCAAAACCCAACACCTATAGCCAGAAACTATGACTTTATTTGTCGGACATTCTCTGCGGCGGACGAATGAGGCAACAAACATATTTCTCGGTTTGTGATCAATTTGTTTCGTGTGCGCCGTTTCGCACCCACGGCACACACGCGTGAATCGGTCAAGCACCAACCCCGGGTCGAAGCTGATGCTGCAGTTGGTAAAATAAATCGTAAACTGAGAAGAGCGCGGGTATAAATAGAGCAATAATATACGGTAGCTGTATACCAAATTACTCGCCTGTATTTTTCGTTCGCTATCATCAGCCGTCTGGTTTTAGGATCTCAGGGGGAGTCGAACAGCAGCGATTCGTTACAGAAATGGAGTACATTCGCAATATAGTTTTCGTCCGACACCCCTTGAAAACGCGTCTTTTCATACATGCGAAGCGGGTGGAATCTGAGTTATTTTGACCGCTCGGCGAGCAGGCGCACATTTCCATTACAGCCCGCTTCGAGCGGGCGGAAAGTATGAACAGGCGTGGTTTCAAGCGGGACGAAAAGTATCGTGTGCACCACGGGCGGAAGGCGAGTTTCACTCGGGCGGCTACCTTTGCACTCGTGAAATCGCCTTCTTTCCGCCCTTGATACACAACTTACCATTTAATCAGTCAAACGGAGGATGATGTCGAGTGTTTCGGATAATAATGGGAAATTCGTCGTGTCGGAAAAGCGCAGCGAGTCAGCGTATAATGTGCAGTAGGTACCTACACCTACAATGTTCATCAATGTTCAGAGAGTAGGTATATTACGGAAACTGAAATCACAGGAAGGAGGTGACGATAAAGGCGATTTCGTCCAGAAGTGGTGGAGGGACAGGGACTCGGGCTCGATCTTGTTAGGGATCAATGCGAATGTATGTACCTACGTACCCGTACCTACCCGCTACGCAAGGGTGAATTGCGAGAGGTCGATAGCACGCGGGAGCGAGAGCAGGCAGATGGATAAGTACATGCCCGCGTAAATAGGACTTTATAGGTGATGGCTTGGTCGGCACTGACATAATGTGCTCGCGTGGAAGTGCAAGTGCAGGTTCATAGGTGGTAGGTTAAATAACGTCTTCCCTATCATAAGCGGGAATCTCCACTTCTCCCTTCGGGCGGGAATATGATGGAAAAAGAAAAGAATTCGCGGTTGAGCGAACTCTGGACCTCGGCAATCCGGAAAGATTTAGCGGTGTATGGGACTACCGTGACGAGCTTCCTTATGAGTGTACAAAATACAACGATCCGATTAGACCGGTTTATGACGTAGGTGGAAAGGTTTGAGTCCACCTTGCTGCGGGGCTCGAACAAATAACTTTTTAATTGTTATGTTGATTTATTTATATCATCACATATGTACAAGCATTACCACGTATATTGTGAGGTAGGTAATAGCCAATAGGTAATCGTTGCGAAAGATGAAGTCTACATAACATATATATCATGTCCCGTTTCCTCTTTCCACTTCCTTTCGTCTTCCTATTTTGTTTCACTTCATGAGCACTACATATTATAATAGAGCCACAACGCTGCAAGGCGAGGAGTCAATCAACGATAAAACGTTATCTCAACTTCTGAACGTGCGTCATTCGGTGTGGCGTATTCTCTGACCATGGAGAGGATGAAAACCGGGATCGTTTTGTCCGCGGTGATTATTCTTCTCTCTCTGTCTCTCATTCCCCGTCCATGTACTCGAGAATTGTCAGGATACACCAGAGAAAAACTAGTCGAAACGATCATTTACACTATTCGTGTGAAAATCGAATTGAACGAGAGAATACTCGAGTAATAACAATGAAGCTAACGGTTTTTCAATGTCTTATTTTACAAAGATGATTGTGATCATGATCGACGCCCGATATATGTTCGCGGAGCTTGCGGTTCGGGAATCGCCACGTGCCTACGAATTTCTTTCTCGTGTGTGTGTGTGTGTACGCAAACTAGGTAAAGCGATCTTTCCTAATGCCTTGCCTTGGCGTCAGCGTGAGCAGATGGTCAATTTATGAGGCGAGGGAACCGCAACCCTGTAATCGAGTCTAAAAATGATTCGATTATCTTCCGCTGATGATAAAGCGCGGCCGGGGAAGGGCTGCGGATTACATCCGATTCGACGAGAAGTTCGGCTCGCAGTGACGACGATCAGGTACCACCCAGTCGCAGATTAAGCAATTTTCTGAACAAACGAAATTCAATGTCTAAATGAACGACGTCGCGAGCTGTAATCTTATGTCATGTGTTAAGCGGCCGGGGGGGGGGGGGGGGGGTCCTTGGTGTATTATGACGTGTCGGTGGCATATACGCGCGGTGCGCAACTAATCGCATCCTATTCTATAATCATCACGATTTTCCACCCCGTGCGCGTATTAAAACGCGAGCCGATTATGTACCTACCTATGTGCAATCTGCTCGGAGGTACTCTGGTTTCCAACGCAGGTAGCCGAAACTTGGTGCGTTCGTGATACACCTATAATCTAATCGTAAGCGAAGGCTCGGGAGCTCGGCTACAATATAGTGCCGCAAGTTTGCAGCCTATCGAAGAAGAATCGCGTTTCACTGGATCCACTGTACAGAAGCTCGTACGTCATAGCTATACCATATCGCGTAGTAAATGCGTGAGTCGCTTTTTTTTAGTAAATATTTGATTGGAAAAAAGGAAACGAAAACGAAACGAAACGGAGAAAATTTTTGAAATAATTCCAACTCTGTTAGTATTTGCGTAGAGCTTGATCGACCATCGATTCACAATTTGGGGAACGGATCGTCTCTATACGCGGTAGAGTCTCGAACCGGATCCAAACAGAACAACAAAACAGAAGGAAAAAGAAGGTTTGAAATACGGAAATACACGCAGCCAGCAGCCCATTCGTTTATACATATAGCGATCGTTGGCGTAGCTAAGCTCGTCGTTTTCCTCCTCCTCCTCCTCATCTAGCGTCAGCCTCCTCCAGCTCCTGCCTGGCTGCAGGGATCATGTTTGTTGGAAGTGAAAGAATTCATTGATGGGGTTACTGAAATAGATGAAACATTTGCTCCGAGGTTCTCAACTCGCTTGTACCTGGTGTATAATATACGATGTTTTTTTTTTAATTCTCTCTCGTCATTCATCCTCCTCTCATGCACAGCGTAATCTCAGAAATCAAAGTTCGGGAATACCGATGAGATTTGTTCTCATGAGGTCGTTTCCCTCCCAGCGTATACGTGGAAGTCATATTTCACGCTGAAAAGAATGAAATACACCGGATTTCCAAGCTTCGTAATTGTACGAATAGGCGCTCCCGTACAATGCGGTGAGGAAAGAGCTGGTGGGGGGCGATAACGAAGTTCCTGTTCACCATTTGTTATTAATCCAACGTATCACAAGGATCAGTTACAGGACTGTGCAGTTTAGTGCAGTGTTATTATGCGTTTTTATAAAAACTCGTCGATTTTACGGAACACTAAAAGCGAGAAAATGCTCCGAGCGCTCATCAAGATCGCCAAGTGGATCGGGTGAGGAAAGGTTCATAATACGCGTGGAGAGAATGAAAAAGGATCGTCCCCTGCAGTTCCGCGGTTATTGTAAATGTAGCGGGAACCGAGAACAAATTTAGCGAATGATGGCTTCATAATTAATATGGCAATTTACGAGATATTCCGGTGCTCCAGGCCGTCTGGTTTCGACCCAGCCGGTAAAACCACTTGACCAAAATGTTAGTCAAGTGCCGACCCCCATTAGTTGCTATACGTCAAACGTCGTGTCAGATATAATCTAACATGCTCGTGGTACATACATAACCCGAACCCAGCCTGGTTTCGATTGAAAAATATTCGCCGGGTCGAGGGCTCCTGCTGTTGTTACGTCCCTGTTACCAAATCATCGCTAAACGCAATATCGTTAATTTTATTGTTACAGCGTCAGAAGCGTCACCCACAAGCATCTGATAAAGAAGAACGAAGTCAACTTTGACAAAATATTCAATCAAATGTTAGGTGAGTCAAGTATCTTTGCTCCCTTTCGTGTCGTTATCGATTCAAAACACTTTCCCGGATCCTGATCTACATGTTTCTGTCATTTCAGGGTACCTCTTATTCAAAGACTTCTGCGAGACCGTGGCAGAGGACCCGATTCCACAACTTAGTTTTTACGAAGAGGTATGGTCACGGTCTATTCAACTCTCTCTCGAGACGTCGAATCAGACGCGATAACCATTTTATTCCTTCCGACCTTCCGACCAAATAATTATACCGATGTTGATCTATATTCATTGCAGATAAAGGCGTACGAGAAATTGGAGTGTCCCGAAGAGAGGAGGAAACTCGCACGCGAAATATACGACAATTTCATCATGAAGGAACTATTGGCTCACTCGCACGTAAGAGTTATTTCACCTTTGTGAATTTTATATTTCGCATATCTCTCTCTTCCCCCTTTTGTTTTTGTCTCACCAATCAGGTGTAATAAATCCATTACACCATATAATATGTGTATAATTGAATTCGAGTGTTTATGTATCGTATTTTTATTGGTATACCGTAAAGTATTCGGTATTCGGTATTCAGTATTCAGGGTGTAGCCGGGAATGTTTGCCGAGAGGTGATATCGTTTCACAATCATATACTTACTTTGAGCCCAGTTTTCATCTCACGGTATACGTATATGTATACTTGCTGTGTAAACGTGTTTTTTGATTTATGATTTTTCGCCCACTCTCAAGGAATACTCGAAAGATGCGGTAGCACATGTACAGAAATACCTAATGAAGAACGAGGTGCCAGTTAATTTATTTGAGGTACGTAATGCAACGAGCTAACTAACATAAGACTTTTATTTATTCGTTACTTACATATGTAATCCTTGTTTTCTTGTGGTTCAAGTGAAACTTACAATTAGTATAGAGCACAATATTCTCCATCTGATCTAAAATACTTGAGATTTTCTCAAACGTTTGTTGCACGTAGTCACGGATCGTGCGATCAAAGTTGCAATCGATAAGAAAATTATAGAACATATACCGTGCGGATAAAATTTATTCGGTGATGGAAAGACGAAAGAAGAGGGTGCAATGTACATATTTTGTCGTTTCTATTCCTGCAGCCGTACATCGAGGAGATCTTCAACCACCTGAGAGGGGACCCGTTCAAAAAGTTCTTGGAGAGGTAAGCCTGTCAGTAGTAGAACCGAGCTTAAATGCTTCAATTACATTGCCTCACTCATTCACTCGAGTCTGGACTAACGTGAAACCTTTCAGTGACAAGTACACACGCTTCTGCCAATGGAAGAATCTCGAGCTGAATATTCAGGTATGAGAAAAACGTCTATTACAAAATACATATCCTATAAAAACATTAACCATTCTTCGAATTGATTTTCTCTTTCTCTTTCTCCTTCTCTTCTTCTCTTCTTTTCTTTTCCAATCACAATTTATTGTACACAAACCCAATTAGCGTCGATAAACTTTCAACTAAACTCTCTCACTTCTCACTTCTCTTATGTTGGATTGTTTTGTGCCTCGTTTTTGTTTGCGAATAAATAATTACCGAAAAGTGTATCAGGAAAAGAAAAAAGACGAAACTTGACAGAGTCAACTCGTACCCCTAATGTGGCCACGTGTTTAACGATTTTCTTCTCCTTTCTTGCTCCGATGCGATTGCCCTTCCTCCGCATGCTGTTTTCCTGCATGCGGCCATGTGTCTAAATGGGATTTGTTACAGCTGACAATGAACGACTTCAGTGTACATCGAATTATCGGGAGGGGGGGCTTCGGGGAAGTTTACGGATGTCGCAAGGCGGATACTGGGAAAATGTACGCTATGAAATGCCTGGACAAGAAACGGATTAAAATGAAGCAAGGAGAGACCCTGGCGCTTAACGAAAGGATAATGCTCTCACTAGTCAGTACTGGAGTAAGTCTCCACTTTTTTACCATTCGATTTCGTACAGTTTTTCTAAATGGTTTGACAAACCGTGGAAGAAGGGGTGAACACCCGAAGCCGGAACGATCTTTTGACAACCCACTCGAGAACTCGCTTTAATTTCACCTGAAAAGAGTTTTTCTTTCAATTTCTCAGGTCGATTGCCCGTTCATTGTCTGCATGACGTATGCTTTCCACACGCCGGACAAACTCTGCTTTATATTGGATTTGATGAACGGCGGAGATCTCCATTACCATCTCAGTCAACACGGGGTGTTCAACGAGCCTGAGATGAAGTTTTACGCCGCAGAAGTCATACTCGGTCTCGAACACATGCATCGCAGATATATCGTTTATCGAGATCTCAAACCGGCCAATATCCTCCTGGACGAACACGGACATGTGAGGATATCCGACCTTGGACTCGCCTGCGATTTTTCCAAGAAAAAACCCCATGCGAGCGTGTGAGCCTTTTTCTTTCGGGGCCGACGGTTATCAGAATGAATGTACGAGTGTTTTGAAATTTCGTTTCACGTTACAGCGGCACTCACGGTTACATGGCACCCGAGGTGCTCTCAAAAGCCACACCGTACGACTCGAGCGCCGATTGGTTTTCCTTTGGCTGTATGTTGTACAAACTACTCAAAGGTCACAGTCCATTCAGACAGCACAAGACCAAGGACAAGCACGAAATAGACCGTATGACACTCACCATGGTTGGTGTAAATATGTTTATAATCCGTGGCTATGAGTCGTTGAGAATTTCCTTCCTCGAATCGAGTAATTCTCGAATCGTTGACATTTAACAATAATTCATGACACTAACGTTGCTCTTCCGTCTTACAGAAAGTCGAACTGCCGGAAACTTTTTCCAGAGAACTACAGTCGCTCTTGGAAGGTTTGCTCCAAAGAGATATCGACAAGAGGCTCGGATGTCGAGGCGGAGGAGCGGACGAGCTCAAGGAGCATCCATTTTTCAGCGGAATCGACTGGCAGCAAGTATATCTTCAGAAGTACACCCCTCCGCTCATACCACCTAAGGGAGAAGTGAACGCGGCGGATGCTTTTGACATCGGTTCGTTCGACGAGGAGGACACCAAAGGGATTAAATTGACGGACGCGGATCAAGACTTGTACAAAAATTTCCCTCTCGTTATATCGGAGAGATGGCAGGCTGAAGTAGCGGAGACCGTCTTTGAAACGATCAACACCGAAGCGGATAAGGTGGAAAATAAACGCAAGGCCAAACAGAAGCTAAGATTCGACACGGACGAAAAAGGTTTGTCAGCCCAGCATTTCTGGTTCTGTCCAGTTGGATGTAACAACATTTTAATAATTCAACCATGACTGATATTTTATATTTTCCAGAATCGGATTGTATATTGCACGGATATATAAAGAAATTAGGAGGCCCGTTCGCGAGTGCGTGGCAAACGCGTTATGCCAAATTATATCCAAACAGATTGGAACTTCATCCAGAGTCGACGACTAACAAACCCGAGCTAGTCTTCCTGGACCAGGTAAAGACTGTATTTCGTCTTTTGCTAAATATCAGCTGAGTGCGAGCCATTGCGGATCAAGAAAATTCATTTGCTCCTTTTCTCCTCAAACAGCAGGAAATGTCGATTGAACTTGAATATCTCTTGTGATTTCAGGTGGAAGAAGTTGCCGCGGATTACCAACACGTCAAAGGAGAACAGTGTATAGTCGTTCGTACCAGAGACGCAAAGATCGTGCTCACCAATCCTGTAAGTAACCGATGAAGACAACAAAATTGAAAGCAACGTAACTCGGGTGACATAACTTGATTTGGTGAAATTACCTTCCGATACAGGATGAAATCGGATTGAAGGAATGGGCGTTGTCGTTGAGATCGGCGCACAAGTGTTCGATGGAGTTGCTGGGTAACATGGCGCGAAAGGCTGGCAAAATATACGGTACGGAAAGAGAGGGAACTATTCCTCAGACGCAGCGTTCGACAAACGGTAACTAGCCCTCGTCCGTCGAACGAAAATCGTCGTCATACTCCAATCCCACTGCCTCGCAGCAGCAGCAGCAGCAGCAGCAGCAGCAGCAGCAATAACAACTACTTTTTTATATCACCTCTACTACTCCTACGAGATGTGAAGAAGTAGCAGCGATGAAAAGTAATCGCTCAACTGTACCACCGAGAACGTTGTCGTTCTCCATCCCTTGAATACAACACGAGAAAGATAGTAAAGAAAAGAAGGAAAACTCACTCGATCACTCATAGTTCCCCCGATTTGTTCCAGAAACCCCCAGCCCTCCTAGTCCCGCAGGATATCCCTAAGAAAAACTACGGCGGGTAGCGCCGCGCTGTATAGAGACTCTAGCGAGTAGCCTCGCTCACACCTATATCACCTTGGCCCGTCGGTCCATGATCCAAAACCATGTAGGGTTTTGTCGGGCAGGAGGATAAATTTGGTGTGGTAAAAGCGTGCGACGTCGTTATATTTGTACGGTAGCTATTGTATGTGTGAGTGCGTGCATGCGTGTGTATGCGTATGTGAGAATGGCGTTTAGAGATTAGCGACTGAACCATGCACACCCCCACCCCCACCCTCCTCTTCCTTCCTCTTGCCCTCACCACCTCCTTCCCACAAATTACGTCCCCCTGCCCCAGGAAATAAAAAGTTATTAGTGTATTATTACTATTAATATTAATATATTACTATGGACAAGTGAGAAAGCCTGTATTGTATTAATTGAACAGAAACATAGATGGAAAGAAAAGGAAAGAAAACGAGAAAAAGAAGCGATTGTACTATCCGTTTACTTAATTTATTTACTAATAACAAAGAAAACAGTTTTATATTACCCTTATACCATAGGTACTACATAGAAATATGAAAATAACAAACAATCCACTATTTATTATCGACGTTATTATCCTTGTTACTTTATTATTATCATTATTATTATTATTAATATTATTATTAATATCATTGTTGTTATATTGCCGAAACGAGGAGAAATCAGAAGAAAAACAACAAAGAAAACTTTGAATTACCTTGGGAAGGAAAAAATTGCAACAAAAATTGCCGGTCAGAAACAACAAAACGAGAGAACGAAAATGGAACGAATCTGGTCGGTTGTATATTGGAAAATGAAATGGGATATAGGGAATTTGCATGAATTTTTTTTATTTTTTTTTTCAATACATGTGGGTATCAGGATCAATAGGAATTTTTTTTTTTAATTGTTCGGACGTAGTTTTTTTATAAATGAAGATTAAATAATTGATTGTTTGAATTCTGCGCGAAACGCCCTAATGTGAACCTGTTGCGCATGACGTCACTGAGTACCTCGGGTCAGACGGCCCATACGGTTTTATGTATAGTTTAACATCGGACACGCGATCTCATCACGTCAGATAAACAAAACTGTCCTACTAATTCACAAAAAATGAAAGATACGAGCACAAAATCATTCTATGTCAATGAATATATCGGACAATATCACACAAAATCATTCTATTAATATTGCTTCGTCCCGAAATGTTCGAATACGACGACGCGAACAGCACCAAATACAATATTCATTAGAGTAATTCGTAAACAATGATCGAAAGTAGAAAATTCTTCATGATATACAGGATTTTTTACAATTAGTATAACGTATACATTTCTCCCCTGGATGTAGAATATCGTGAAAATATTCATTTGGAGGTTATGGTAGGTGCGAGATATTTTGACATACCAATTGAGTTCCGAATTCCGTTCAGTTTTTACATTAAATGGTGCATAGATAAAATGCAAATCGAAATTCATCTTGAAACTGATGACGAATACACAAGATGAGGTGAAAAAGTGACTTATACGTGCCGGCTTTGAACGCCACGTATCTCAGCTACGCCAAAATTCTCGTTCTTACAAAAAACTCTGCGACCATAGTCGAATGAATCTTTGGCAAATTGTTCGAGGTAGCTTTTTGAAAGCAGATATCAGTCATTATATCGCACAAAATACGGATTATAACGATAAATGTTCGAAATAACTCAGTTCGCAGCAGTTAACATACGAGGAGCTCACCTCGACGTACTCTGTGACGTCATCAAGGGCGTGAGCCAATCACGGGCCGTCTACGTTCCCGCCCGTTTCAGCGTAAAATTAGCAATTTTTAATGATTTTTTGTCGTCCACAGGATGAATTTTTTCACTTTCGCAATGCATAATCATTTTTCAAAATGTATATAGCACTGATTTTTCATAAAAATATAAATTTCGGAGAATCATGCAACTTCCCTATTATTGTTACACCGTGTAAGCTCGGGTGGACGAAAAGCGCCGTCCGCCGAGGGCGATAAAAGCTGAAAACCATGAAAAACAAAATGTGCTACGAATGTGACTGAAGGCACATGGAAGAAAATATTGTCGACAAAAGAAAAATTCGGAACATAATCGAACGGCAAGAGAATAAGACAAGTTAACTTACGAGTGCAGAGATTAGGCTCCAAATTGAATAAAGTATGTAGATGTTTAGAAACGCGGCGTGCGTACTTTACCTACTCTCGTTTCTATGTATTATGTACCTTGTTGAGTGATGACAGAATTCACGGCTGCGGGGGAAGAAGAGCGGGGTAAACGGCAAGAAAATAGAGCAAAAATTAGCAGAATAAACAATAAAAATAATTTGTGTTACAAAACGGAACGAATAAGACAACAAAGAGTCCACATTATTTGATTTAATCAGTTAATATTGATGAAGCGTAAATGAATCATGTATGTAATGAACATTAGTATTAATAACGCCGGGCACGTATGTGATATACCTGTGTATGTTAGTTCGTTTATTTTCTAATCTGCGATCGTTATTTGTCATTATACATAACAATAATATATACTCTGTGTATAAAATTAAAACTGGCGTATGAAACTCTGATATTATTTCAAGAGGTCTTCAACTTTTATCTCCGATACGAAAGTAATATTTCGTCCCTTTAATCATTTCTATACAACCCTTTTATTCGATTAACGTATCAAATTGTTACCCTAAATCTTTCCATGAATCTTTACAGCACAGCACGAAACCGATTCTTGATTACTGGCGGGATCGGAAGTAAAACTACTGATATCCAGATATCAGGCTGGAATTCAATATCAGATATTCAAACACAAACACGAATCGTCTCTACAAGGCTTTCCTCTACAGCGATTTCCTAGTTATCGTCCGACTTTCCAAATGTGAGGACTTCGCTTCTATTCGAACCCTAGGAAGGATTTGAATAATTGTACAGTGAAACCTCGCTTAGTCCATCTACAATTGACCTCGGTTTCGCGTTATCTGACTCGTCCAACTGATTTCGCAGGCACTCCGTGCCAATTACCGAAGCGTATGCTCGAACAATACGAATAAAATAGCGATGCATGTACGTGTAGGTATTGTTTCAGTCCTCGGAAATTTCCTGGTGGTCCACGAATGCTCAAAGGTAATGGGGAATGGCCCGTTAGGAAACTTTCGGATTGGACACGGATCCCATTGGACACGTGTCCAATAATTTTTTTTATCGGACACGTAATTATTGGACACATCCCGATTGGACACCAAAGTTTTCGGACACTTCGCGGTTGGACACGAGCTGAATATCCATCCACGAAAGTCCCTTTCGGACACGTCATTATCGGACACCAAATTTTTGGGACACGTTGCTATTGGTCACCAAATTTTTCGGACACGGCGCTTTTTGGACACGTGTTTTTCGGGGAACGGGCTTTCTGGAGACGTGCGTGTTTCACAACGGAAATTTTCACGGTGTGTAAGTGACCCGAACAACGAAGTTATTAACCACGAGGAATATGAAGTGCGCAGAAAAATATTGTTTCAAAATTAAAAATTCTGATGTTACGTAGTATGTGAATTGAGACTCAAGGGTATGCGGTATGAACAAAAATCCTGTTTTTAAAAATGAGGTGAGTATTGAAGTAGGTGAGTATTCAGATAAATATTTTATTTGTTTTTACGGCACAGGCATTATAGTATATTGTGCACCAAGGGAGCAAAGGACGTTTTCGATCCCGCGCGTGGGTTTGCCACCCGAGCCGATGGCGAGGGGGGTATCCACCGAGGGAGCGAAAACGTCTGATGCGACCGTGGTGCACACGATATTTTATTCCATACATGAACGGAAGCCGATTTCGCGGGCAGATCAGTGCTTACATTTTAGGTTATGTGACGTAACTAGAATAAAGAATTTATCTCCCTAGAGATAAATTCTTTAAAAAGGAATTTATCACGGTCTTTTGGTCGGTACGGCAGAGCAAACTGGTAGATAAATTCTTTATTCACTGTCTTCACTCCCACAGCGGGAGTAGAAACTTCTCGGTCGGTAAAACCGCTCTTTGGCCCCCGAAAATAGATAGCGAAATCGGCCTTACCGGTCATGTATGGAATAAAATAGATATACGTGGCATGCGCCGAAAGTAACTGTTTATTCGGCAAGGTTCTGTTTTTCGTACGAGCCGTTGGTTTTACCTGGCGAGCCGAAGGCGAGCCTTGTAAAGCAACGGCGAGTACTAAAAACATAACCTTGCTGAACAGTTACTTTCTGCGCGCGCCCAATACAATATTGTTTACGGAAAACCCTAGCGGATCCATATACACCGTTATTCTGAGTGTTTTTTGGTGTATTTTTGGTAAGGTATGATAATGGTGTGCATTTGGTCGCATTTAGGCGTAACTCCATTCTCCGTCCATTATTACACCAGAAGTACACGGTGTAATTCTGCTTTTTTCATACTGTTTTTACACCGATTTCACACCCACCGATTTTATACTGATTTTACACCGATTTTACACCCACCGATTTTACACCGATTTTACGCCAATTGCACACCTTATCGATTTGGATCAAAGCGTACCAAAAAAATTATCTTGGCCACTTCAATTGAAGTGCACTTTTAGCATAAGAAAATATGTATTAATGTCATTACATAATATTCATAATATTATTAATTATTATATTTGTAATAATAATTATTATTTAATAGCTTATTCAGAAGTCATCATATCGAATGTATCCCTATACGTACTTCTTATACTAATTCTACTGATAAATACTGCTTATATTAGTATATACCAAATATTAATGTGCTTTGAATAATCTACGACGATAAACTGAAATATGTGATACATACCAGAATAAATTATTGAATGTTCCATTCAAATAAACCATGTCCATTGAATCTTATTTCCTTTCACTTTTCATTGCCGCTCTGTGCATAATTTATGAATGCATCGCATCAGTACCGGTATTTATACATTTTCAGGCGCAAATCCGTTTGGTGTGAAATGGATGTAAAATCGGTGTAAAAGTGGTTAGGTGTAACATCGGTGTAAAATCGGTGTACAATTGGTTGGGTGTTAAATCGGTGTAAAAACGATGTTAACAATGCAAAATTACACCGTGTACTTTTGGTGTGATATCGGGCACAAAATGATGTTTTACCGAAATATCACAAAATTTACACCATATTTAACGGGGTATTTTCGGTGTATTTCTGGCGTAACCCAATCGGCTAGGGAGGCGGTTTCTGGACACAAAATCGCGTATTTTGGACGCGTGATTAAATTTTTTCGAACCAAAGTCAGCGAACTTGTGACCAGAAGAGTGTAGGAAGGTGGAAAAAGGCCGTATGAGTACGATGAGCGGGTTCTGGCCACGAAATCGCGTACTTTGGACGCGCGATTAAATTTTTTTTTTTTTTTTTAATTTTTTATTTTAATTTTTTTCGAACCAAATTCAGCGAACTTGTGATCAGAAGAGTGTAGGAAGGTGGAAAAAGGCCGTATGAGTACGACGAACGGGTTCTGGCCACGAAATCGCGTATTTTGGACGCGCGATTAAATTTTTTTGTTTTTTTTTAATTTTTGAATTTAATTTTTTTCGAACCAAATTCAGCGAACTTGTGACCAGGAGAGTGTAGGAAGGTAGAAAAAGGCCATCTGAGTACGATGAGCGGGTCCTGTACACGAAATCGCGCATTTTGGACGCGCGATTAAATTTTTTTGTTTTTTTTTAATTTTTCAATTTAATTTTTTTCGAACCAAATTCAGCGAACTTGTGATCAGAAGAGTGTAGGAAGGTGGAAAAAGGCCGTATGAGTACGACGAACGGGTTCTGGCCACGAAATCGCGTATTTTGGACGCGCGATTAAATTTTTTTGTTTTTTTTTAATTTTTTAATTTAATTTTTTTCGAACCAAATTCAGCGAACTTGTGACCAGGAGAGTGTAGGAAGGTAGAAAAAGGCCATCTGAGTACGATGAGCGGGTCCTGTACACGAAATCGCGCATTTTGGACGCGCGATTAAATTTTTTTGTTTT
>JAFFZH010012785.1:0-23207 GCA_018420115.1 Euura saliciscinereae
GAATTATTACATCAAGCGTCGTAGCTCGGTCGGTAGCGTGTCTGCTTCTATTGTAAATATTGTAAATATTCTAATTTTAATTTTAAATTTAATCTCAATTTTAAGACCTAGATATAAGCATCCCCACCCCCAAATTCCAGAAGCAGTGGTTTACCTCAAGAAGCCTCCTGAGTTTTTTTTTCCCACCTAGCAACAAAAACCCACATCAGTACAAAGCACCCACGAACTGCTTTATAATTCACCCAAATCCTAATTCTAGAGAACACCGCATCTCGCAACCCAGTAAGAAGGAGAGTGCCTTAATACATAAGCCCCCCGTCTCAAAAAAAAAAAAAACTATCACGACAAGGTTCTTGTTAAGTTCATTTGTACCTACCATAAGAAATATCCTGTATGCCATTAAACGAATAAAACTTCTTTATAAAAAAAAAAAGTAGCTTGTCTGCTTCCGAATCCGATGGTCATCGGTTCGATCCCAGTCCAGGTTCAATTTTTCTTTCTTTTTTCCATCGTAAAATAGCATAATGTCACAAATTATGTAATAAATTATGAAACAAAGTATGCATTTTACACTAATAATTGGACCATTTAAGAAATCACATGATAAATTACATGATAATTCATGTACGGAAATCGGTCATAAACTTATGTATTTTATTACGTAATTTTTCATGTAATTTTTTACGTAAATTATTTCATGATCTTTTTCAGTAGGGTCGTCCCTGTTTCGCGGGACGAAACGACTGACACGAAGTTGGAGGTTATGTTATGATTGGTAGATTCTTATGTCCCGCTAATGCCATGCAACCCCATCTTTTCATGTACTTATTATGAAAAATATCGTGTGTTACAAGGGACGATTGGCGATTTGCGACTCGTGTGATTGCTGCCCTCGCTTCGCTCGGGCGACAAACTTCACACTCGTCCGCAATCGCCAACTTTCGTCCCTTGTAACACAATATACTACAGAGTGTTGCAGATTTTCTCCGAAAACCCTTTAACATAGGGGATCGAAACTATCGGAATCCGTGGCCGGAGATTATGACTAACAAAGAGGACCGAGGTGATGTCAGCAGGATCGGTTAGGGTGATCATGAAGTTGTCATTGCTAGTATTCCTGTTCCTGAGATAGTGGACTCGTTTCGTGATTAGACTCTCAAAGAAAGATGGAGGATAACTATTCATACGTAAAAACGATCTAACTAACTCCAGGTTTTCAGAGTGAAATATGTTGTGAGATAGAGATATTGCTCTGTCTACAAGGTTAAACACCATCGCTCGTTTTTGAACTAATGGGCGACATCTATCTCAGTAATTCCTATCGGTTTCCCTTCCCACCTCTTAGTAGACACCTCATTCTAACGGTCGCGGTACACTCGTCTCGTTAGTCTATCACGGACGTTGCCAAATATTTTTAATTCTGACTTCCAACATTTTATATCTGACCTAACTCTCCATTTTTATCGAGTGACTCCAAAGTCTTTTTATCTGTGCACCACGATGATGGTTATGACGGAATTTAAGCAACATAATAAAAGATATCGCTCTAACGGTCAGTCTTTCTCTTGTCATTCGAAATTAGCCTGTCAATGTCTCTCTATCTCGCAGTGTCTTTTGCCCGCAGTGTCTTCACTACATCCAAGCCCATTGCATTCTTCTTCCGGTTTACCGCGTTACACGGATATGTATTGATTGACACTCTTAAGGTAGTTTTAATTCATTATTTTATAAGTTTTGTATATCCTGTTTGTAATCATTCTTATACTGATGGTATTGTTGTCTTTCCAAAATGAACAGTTTTTTTTCTGATGAGGGCGACAACCCGAGCGCCGAAACGTTAAGTAAACCACAAAAATATTTTCATGGTGATCCGTTTGGTGAGCAGATTCGTATTCAATCAAATACATTTCAATTGAACCTACACACCTCATAATACGCCGAGTAAATTAGAATTGGTTGGTAAAGATTTCAAAAAAAGGGTCAGCAAATTAATGTAGGAAAAAAGCGATATAATAACGATCTGAAAGTTGGTTTCAGAAGCGCGCGAAGCGCGCTTGTGAGCTAGTACTTTAAACATATGACGAGATATCGGGACGGTAGCGCCGCCTTAAGAAGGGCGCACTTTTTTGAAACTTTTAAAACGTGGCATTAGTAGGTCGGAGTAGCGGTACTGCATTTGTAATCCCTCGGACGAGACCCTCGTATAAATACGATCGAACTTCACTTACCGGTAAGTACGTCTACTCGTCTGGCCCAGGCGGAAGACCGCGGAGATAGAGGGGGGCCAGTCGCGTAATCATCGAGTCCTGAAACAAAAATCCGGATATCATGACAATACTTGACGAATCGACCGGAACCTGAAATGTTGAAAATGGTTTGAACATTCCGTGTAGCATAAAATGTAGAGAATAAAATGGTTCCAAACAAAGAGCATACCGTTCAAAAAACACATTTTATCTATATCGTGATGACGTACGCATAGTTTTTATCTTCAACGATTCAATGAATCTTACCACCTGCAGAACATACGTGCTAAAAATGTTAAGTCCCTACTGAAAAGCTTTATATGGTAAAAGTGGTAAAAAAGTAAATGATAAATCATATGATAAATCACAATGCGTTATGACCGAAATCACATCATGATTTATCAGATGAATTATTATGTATTTTATTCTGTAATTCTTTTACATGGTCCGTAAATTTGTGTAAAAAACATACTTTATTTTGTAATTTATCATAATTTTTCATATGATGATATTTCATAATGGAAAAAAAATTTAAAAAAAAACCTCGACTGGGATCGAACCGACCACCGTCGGATTCGGAAGCAGACACGCTACCTTTGGAATGATTGAGATTCATGTGTCTAAAACTGCACAACTATTGCATCGAGTGGCGTAACGCAGGCGGTAGCGTGTCTGCTTCCGAATCCGACGGTTGTGGGTTCGATCCCAGTCCAGGTTTTTATTTTATTTTCTTTTTCCATCATGAAATATCATAATATGAAAAATCATATGATGAATTACAAAATAAAGTATGTTTTTTACACAAATTTACGGACCATGTAAAAGAATCACATAATAAAATACATAATAATTCATGAGATGAATCATAATGTGATTTCGGTCATAACGTTTTGTGATTTATCATATGATTTACCATGTACTTTTTTACCACTTTCATCATATGAAGTTTTTCAGTAGGGGTGTGCTGTTAAATATTTCGTGACACAACACTTCAAAAGTTGATTGCTCTTGATATACATAAGTTCGACGAATGGTCGATTTTCCACTTGAGTACCATTTTACGGTTTTAAATTTCACTTCCTGTGATACTAAAATGTAGGCATAACGATTCGATAAGTCTGCAGAATAATTGCTGCAAAGTAAGTATACTGTTAAATATTTCGTGACACAACACTTCAAAAGTTGATTGCTTTCGATATACGTCCATGAGTTCTAGTTTGGCTGTTGGAATTGAAATCAAGAATTCAATATTGTATCCTTGCTGTATCGAGAATATTTTACTCCTTGATGCAATAATATTTCTACGTTTATCTACAAAACAGGTTTTTTTTTCACCTGTTGATGATGTGCGTGTCTGAATGATTGCAATACTGACGTGGAAGCTATCGAGCCACTTAACTCTTGATTAGTTTCTTTTTTAGTTATTCTCACTTATATGTATGGGGCATTTCACGCCAACTCGACCAGTAATAAACCCTGCCCATCTCAAAATCATCCCATGTTTTTTTCTAACATTCTACTCAGTAATAAACGGGTCGTGAATGTTTTTTTATTTTATTTTTTTAACAAACCGTTAGTTTGTTATGAATTTCTGAAGCTGATTGAGAATGCCCCTTTTTAAAAATCTGAAAAATTCAAAAAAATCCAGTGGATGACACATAACAGCCCCCGTTTAGGAAAACGTGGGCCGAATTTTTTTTCAATTTTATTTTTCACTTAATTCGGAATTTTCTCATTTTTTAAACTGAAATTATGTAACACAGGATCAAATTTCAAGCGTCAAACAATGTTCAATTTACTCGGAAACGTTCGGTTTCACCATTTATGACCCTTATTCGTCGCTTACTATTTGATCCTGTGTTTATATCAGTTTTTGAAATGAGAAAATTCCGAATAGAGTGAAAAAAAAAATTGAAAAAAAATTCGGCCCACGTTTTCCTAAACGGAGGCTGTTTTATGTCATCCACTGGATTTTTGAGAATTTCTTCAGATTTTTAAAGAGGGGTATTCTCAATCAACTTCAAAATTCATAACGAATTAACGGTTTCATAAAAAAGATCTGAAAAAAATGTAGGACGCGTTTTTTACTGAGTAGAATGTTAGAAAAAAACATGGAATGATTTTGAGATTATCGGGGTTTAAGGTGGTTCTTCCGCTGAGGAGCGTATTAGGTGGGTGACAAGAATGGGCCCTATGTAAAATCGCGAATATACGTCTAATTCCCAGCAAAATCGTGTGAATATAAATGATAAGTATCGCATGAATATTATTTCGTGCAATAACCAGAAATTAGATTGGAAAAATTCATGACAATACATATTTGCACCTCGTTACGGTCCTGAGAAGTGAGAACTATGGCAGCACGGGCGTTCATCTTATTTCTCCGTCTGATCATCGGATCTTTCGCTCGCTATGGCTGCGTTCAATTTTTCCCGGCATGCACTAGGCATCCAGCGGGAGAAAGAAGACAACAGCAACAACCCAGACGTGTGACAAGGGCAGACAAAGACTTCGGCGCTACGCGCGAAAAATTGAACTCAGCCTTCGTAATAGCGACGTTGCCGGCCATCCATGCACCAAATAGCAGACGTGTTTAGCTTACTTTTTCGTTACTTTATTGTGAAATATCTCTTCGGAACTTCCGATGACGGTTAACTTTTTTGCTACCCATACAATCCTCATATTGCAAGCTATGTATATCTCGTTTTTGGTGTAAATGGCAAGTCGTTGAAAGTAAAAATTATGTAACTACAATCTGGGCAATGACGGCTTTGCCATAACCTCCGTGTTAAATCGTACAGTTTCATCGACTTTCAACATTTTTTTTTTCGCTTATTTTCCCGATAACGGGACCCAATATTTCGTATACATAAACTACGATGCTTTTTAATCAATTGGTAAAAATTTGAGAAGTCTCCCAAGTCAGTCGATTAGCGGAAGAACCACCTTAACACTGGTGGAGTTGGCGTGGAATGCCCCGCATGTATTTACTAGCGTACCCGATTGAAATAAGTATAAGTGAGGTTTCGTTGTATTGGAAGATAGATCAGTATCTGCAACTTACGGACGCTGGCAACACCCATGCACACCAACGAGGCGACGAGAAGACAGACGATCTTGTTCATGTTGAAGGTAGCCACTTACTTCGTTAGAAATAGGTTTCTGATTAGAATTCATCCGATCCGTCGTATTTATACACAGTAGAGAGACCCCCTACCACGTCGACAACAGAGCATGCTGGAGTCAGGCTTTACCCACCGTATCCGGTTTTTACTTGTTTTTACTGATAACAAAGCTTCCGCGTCACGAACGCGAAGGCTATAATTACGAAGGCCATGGGGCAACGGAATTTCGAAATCTGTTGAATTGTAAAAAAAAAACTCAATTTTCCCACGATAAGAATAAAATGAATATTACTCAAGTTCTCTTTATTGCATCATTTATTCACTTTGATAACGCTTTTTTTTGCCGATTCAACAGATTTCGAAATTTCGTTGCCCCATGGCCTTCATAATTATAACTCACAGGTAAAAAAAAAAAACCCCCATTATAATTACGAAGGCCATGGGGCAACGGAATTTCAAAATCTGTTGAATTAAAAAATAATAATGATAATAATAATGATAATTTAAAAAAAGTTTGATGAGTCCCTTGTTTTGTGAAGTTCAAATGGTTTCTGGAGGAAAAGGAAATAAAAAGGACAGGGGACAATCGGGATACGTGATATTACTCTTATGCACCTGCCACATTGTTCAAGCAATCGTTGCGTTACGATAATTAGACGCTTTCATAATTTTGAACCGGTCCCTGACGTTATCCGCACGATTATATTTAGGGGGCGTCCATAAATTACGTCCATAAATTGCGATTGTTCGACCCCCCCCCCCCCCCCTCCCCCCTTTGATATCAGTAAAAACAAGTGAAAACCGGGTACTGTGGGTAAAGCCCGACTTGAGCATGCTCTTAATGAATATACAGTAGAGCCTCGATTATCCGAACCAATTGGGACCGAGCGCAGTTCGGATATTCGAAAATTCGGATAATCGAATAGTAATGTTAGTGCTGGGAAATATTCAAGAAACATGTCACACACATATATCCTGTGATATATGCATATGAAAAAATATCGACCATGTATTCAACTGAGTTTTCCTGAAGTGAAATATAAACTACCGGTAAAAATTTCGCACCGTCGTTAAAATAGTGACATACTATGTGTGTAATAAAATATGAAAAACGCGTGCATAACCAAAAAAAAAAAACAAAAAAAAAGCAAGTTGAAGTTCGGATAGAGCGATCGGGGTTTGGATAACGGAGGGTTCGGATGATAGAGGTTCGGATAATCGAAGTTCTACTGTATAATGATAAGTATATGGATAATAGATAATAATATATAATAAATAATTAGGAAAATGGAAAAAAAATAGTAATAATAATGATAACAATAATGATAAAATAATCATATACATAATAGGTAATTATTAATGGATGATGAGAACGTGATGGAGGTCTTAGAATTCAGAAGTTTTCTGGATATCCGGACATCCGAACATCCAGAAAACACACAAAACAAAACACACAATCATGTACTTTCTGCTATTACTGCTATACCGTTATACGATATGATTACCTGAATAACCAGAGAATCAACTGAATTACGGAGAATCGCCAGAATTAATAGAGGATTACTTGAATTAATGAAATTGAATTAAGTGGAATTCGGTTGAATTGAATTGAATTGAATTGAGTTGAATCAATCTGAATTAAAAGAATTACGTTGAATCAAATGAATTATTTCAACCCTTGAAATCAATGTGCCACTCGAATCTTGAGTTATTTCCCCCTCGATGTCGTGGTTTGGAAAGATTATCACATCTCAAGGGCCGTTTCGCTTGTTTTTTTTTATCCCCACAAGGAAATCATGATTCCGTGTTGGTCTCAATTATCCAGATTCTTTTAACGACACTATCCTGTATCCATTATCATGTCATTATTATGTCTCGAACTTGCATGAGATTGTATCGAATTTCAACACGGCGATCAGGTAAGAGCTTCAGACCAGAACTCGCAGAGTCCTTCTTGAGTAATTCAATCGTGTTGAGACTATGGTCTGCTGCACATTATCCACGACCGCCCCAGGCCACTGCAGAAATTCGTATTCGAAAATATCGATTATACTCACGCTCGAGGTAGATTCAATGACACTTTCGTCACCTTTTTGCATAATATAATGAGAAAGTGAATTAAAGTATGATATTGATATAGGGCGCTCGCCACTTATTTTTAATCGACTCGATATACTCTTCTCTGACTCTAACAGTCTCAGAATTAGCTCTTACTCGATTTATTATTCCGATCTTACCTTCACGTCGTCAAAACAGCCCGAAGCTCATCGAAGAAGTGACGATCTCTCGACAGTGGCTCAGGGAGATGAGGTGACTCGAGATTACATCGATTCGAAACGGCTCACCGCAAGAAGATTTGAGAGTACTTTTCAGTGTTCGACTCGAAACTTGGATTGTGTTATCATTTCGTCGAATGACCATTCGATCTGCGAATTGTCATGTCCTTGTCCAGGGGCAAATGACTCGAGCTTTGAGTGACACATTAATTCCGAGGGTTGAAATAATTCAGAATAATTCATTTAATTCAACGTAATTCCACTTGATTCGACCTAATTCAACCTCATGAACTTAGGTAATTCTCAATTAATTCAAGCGATTCTTTGTTAATTCAGTTGATTCTCATTACTTCAGGTAATCCTCTGTGAATTCAGTTCATTTTCTATTAGCTAATTGTCTGTTAACTCAGTTAATCTCAGTAATTCAGGTCAATTCTCTATTAGGTAATTCTCTGTCATTCAGTTAGTCTCATTAATTCAGGTAATTCTCGTTAATTTAAGTGAATTATGAATCATTTCATGGACTATTGACACGTCAATTCAATGAGACATTTCCCCCTCGGTCCCTGGAGTTAGGTTTCTCTCGACGAAAAATAATGAGACTTAATCAATCTTGAAAATTTACAAAATCGTACAACAATCTAAATTCCTCGTCGACGATTTCTCTTGCGATGATATAATTATTTTTTTTATAATTAATATGATTTTTCTATCCATGCGACATTATAGAATGAAGAACAGTCTGGGGTAAAAATCTACGCGTATACGTGATGCGACAAGTGTGACGTGAAATGAGCCAGTGGATACACATGTACCTATTAAAATGACGCAATATTTTCGCAGATACCTACAACCCGTGTTAAATCGAGCTCGAAGTTCACTCGAACTCGGTGTCTGGAAAATTTATTTCGTGTTCCACAAATTCAGGAACGGAAAATTTTCATCCTCGTCACAATTTCACGCGACGTCATATCCAGACTCATTTCTAGGTACAGCGGAAAATTACGAATCGGTTGGTGAAATGTTCTCTCATTTTTCATTCCAATTCTTCTTCAGTGGCACCAGCTGTATCTTTCACGAGCATGCTACAGTCATTTTTTACTCTTCTTTACCGACCGTACCCGGTTTTCACTTGTTTTCACTGATAGCAGAGCCTACGCGTCACGAGCGCGGAAAAGGAACCAACAGCGCAATTCTAGATGGAATTCCGAAGATGTATATCGGAAAACTTGTTTGTTTCATGCAACAATGAAGACGTGTTCTTGAAAACTGCACAAAATGGTAATTGTCGATGTCAAGCGGGGATTGTGAGTTTCGCCCGTTTATCATGGCCGCGACCACCGCTTGACATCGACAATTGCCATTTTGTGCAGTTTTCAAGAATACGTCTGCATTGTTGCATGAAACAAAGAAGTTTTCCGATATATATCTTCGGAATTCCATCTAGAATTGCGCTGTTGCGGTTCCTTTTCCGCGCTCGTGACGCGTAGGCACGACTATCAGTGAAACCAAGTGAAAACCGGGTACGGTCGGTAAAAAAGAGTAAAAAATGACTCTTAATTATTTACTCTTCAAGAATCGTTTAGAGTATCAATTAACTTGAGCAACGCGAACTTAAAGTAGATTAATGCTGCTATATCGCATATTCTCAGTCTTCGATCTTTCTCATTGTCAGTTGTCTCTCAATCCGCGTCTCATTGAACGAATCTGTAATTAATCACTGATATCAGTCGCGAACCTCACCTCGAAGCTCTGATCCCAGGATCCAAAGTGGAATTTCAATATTCATAACCATCATCTTTAATGGTATAAATCTGTCTCCTGGCGGGTTTCTGCAAGTTTCCATTCTGTTTCTGATCCACCACCAGCATACTTGATCCAAGGGCTGCGGCTCTCCTCTCCCTCCCCTCGTCCTCCTTCGTCTCTCTTGCTGTGGAAAGAACAATTGGGAGAAGAGGTGTGACGAAATAATTGCCTTCTGTTTGTTCCCACTATTTTCTTGTATTATCTTACAACAAACATGCGTCACCGCATACATGTATTTTATATCCAGCATAATAAAGCACATTTCAAATAGACACCAATTTATCCAAATCTTGTACAGTATCAAGCCTGATTTACGAAAGACGTTCAATGCCGAACGATTAGATGCTCTGCTTCCCTATCCCGAAATTTTGTACATTTATTTATCTAAATATATTCGTTATCTTAATCGTATTATCATTGAAGTTCAATCGCGAACACAATTACGTATTATTCAGTCACTCGGTATAGGCAGCTCAGTTTTTCAGCCGGGCTCAGTAGCCGAAAATCTTTGCCGCCTACTCGATCTTCTTAGTATTAAATTAAACTAGATTCTATATAGTGATAATTCATCGTACATAATAAACATGGCGGAGCTGTACGAATATAATCTTAATTTTAAGTAAAAATTACGAATACTTCATCTAGACGTATTTAGTACTCAATGACACAAGGTGACCATCGACCAGGGTCAAAAAAATTTATTATATCGTTTCTAACATGAATAATTGGGATACGATTGCGCTTGGCACGTGTAACTCGATTGGCACGAGTTCGACCCGACCACCCGGTCCTCCAATTAATTAAATCCGATCGATTCAGTCTCAATCAACGCTCTTCCGGATCAATACGTCCCCCGGGACGCGAAAGGACGGAGCTACCGAACAGACTGCCCCAAAAAGGCGTCCCGTCTCATAAACTGCACCCTTGACACGTTCGCGCAGTTTCTTCCGCCACATACTCATACTTATGCCTGATGCCAACGACGATCTGAAGCCTGATACGTATTTTCAATATTTCTGGACGCAACGGGCCGGACGCGAATACCAGAATTCAGACCCCGCGGGCTTATCCAGGATTCTATGGACCGAAGTCTTTTCGATACATTTGATGCTCGTCGGAGGGATGATGGAGCACATGGTGTACAGCTGCCGAAAAAGGGGCGACGAATTCCCTTACACTTGAACTTTTCCCGTGTAATTCATGAACGAGAATATTAGAATCTGGACGAGATGGACGCTTTTTTAGGGTCAGTATTCGCTGATCCGAAAAACGCTTTGTGGGCAAAACCGCGAACAGATATTAACATAAACTTAGGGCGACCCTTGAGGGACTCGCAGTTCAGAGTCACCCGTGTTTTTTGTTACTCGGGAGTTCAGTTTTCGATGTACTCGAAGGAGGAGATCCGGAACTCTGACTGAATGTAAAAATCAATGAGAGACGATGGAATAAAAAACTTGTGTACTAACGAACATCAAGAGTATATCAAAGATGAGCTAAAAGCATCTGATTTCGATAGCGACCTTGCCCGCGGGCCTGTATCATACGTAGGTGCTCTGTATCTCGGTCTGCTGCGTCGCGGGGTGCCACTTCTTCATGATCCTCGGCTTGAATAGCTGCCCGAAGGTCGTCCTGAACTGACGTGACATCGAGCAGTACAGAATGAAGTTAATGGCGCCGTTAAGAAGCGCGAGGATGTCCATGATTTCTCCGAAATTATGGTAGCAATTACGGAAGAAACAGTCCCCCAGGATGCCGGACAGGAGGCCGAGGATCCCCTGGGGAAACTCCGTGACGAGGAACAGGAGGAGGACCGCTACCAGCATGCGTGTCGTCCGGTCCGTCCGTCTTTCGGACTTGCTGGCTCTTCGGGAGCCTCCGTTTTTCATCGAGTTGATGGCACATGGATTGTAGTCCCTGAGCGCTTGCTTCCTCCCCTTGGCCCTGCGCGATCGATAAACGATCATTCATCGAATAAAATGACCTCCCTCTCGAGTCGGGTCGGATAAACTCACCTGTAGAGGGCCTTGATTAGCCAGCAGCTGATAACGGTCAGGATCAGGCAGGGTAGCAGTTTCACGACGACCGCTAGAATCCAGAAGTTCAATTGGAAGAGGAACCCCTTTCCCGTCGAGTTGACGTAGTACATTATCTCTAGCTGGCCATTTTCCACCAACCTTTCCTCCTTTATCTGGAAAAATGAACGGAGTCATTGTCGTCCTGCGGATTTCGAAAGGCTTCCCAAGGCTTTCGTTCCGGTAAATTTTGTCATTCTGTGAAATGGTACGCGAATGCACTTTCCGAGAGCATGCAATTACTCACCCCAAAGACGAGATAGCTCGGAGCACAGGCGACGAATGGTGCCAGCAAACTGCTCCAGAGTGCCACCCTACACCTAGCCGCGGTGGACCATGCGTGATTGTGTTGTGGAAACCTGAGAAAGATGTCTAGTCGTTAGAGCTCTTATCCGATCCTAATGGTGAATGAAAAACTACGTCATGAGTTTTTCGAGTATGTTCGCGCTCGATAAAAATGGCTATCCATTCTCGGGCGATACGTATCGGCTTGACGCTCGATCATTTCCGATTTCAGAACCGCAAGCCGAAAAGATTCACCGTCTAATCCCCGGGCCATTTACTCTTTTGTGATCTTCAGATTGGATATTGGCGGGCTTCGACGCTGAACGTTTTTCCACTTTCTTTCATCTCGTTTTACAACATTTGCCGAACCCTTATCTTTTACTCACAACGAGGATAAAGGATAGGCTCAGCCGGACTGAAATATTTACTGCTTTTTCCGCACCCGTACCCGGAGCTGTCGGCTCGCGTATCACCATTAACGGCCCTAAACCCTCGGTGCTAAATCTTTCGGCATTTTTTTTAAAACAGATCGTCTCGCGTTTCCAGACGGGAAAGCCCTCCTTTTTTGTAGTCTACGGATCCTTGAAGGATAGTCCCAATCACAAAACGCAGATTGAATTATACCAAAGAGACACGAGGTGCAAGGGAAGGGAAAAGCGTGTTTCCGGAAATCGCTCTATCTGTTTGCCAAGAAGCTTTGCGTCTAGCTAAGAAAATCCGGAACCTGCAAAGCCCGACACGAGTTGCTACAAGGCGCGAAAATACCGTCAGCTCATTACTAATTGTCACTCACCGTAAAAGCTGCTTAATCTCTGCATCGAGACTCATTTTGATACGAAAATAGACTGCACGTCATAACTTTCTAAGGAGTTCAAATCCTGCGCTCTGACACCCTTGAGACCATTAACGAACAACAAACCTTTGAACTGGTTGAAATTCTCACGAAGCAATTAACTTTTTCCTGCGAATTCGAGAGTTGGATCAAAGTAGATTGAAAAAAATTCATGATTTTTGAGTAGCTTGTTCTCTCTACCAGGAAACCCTTGTTATTCATATTTGAGCTGGGCTACCGTTGAGTTATTTGAAACAGTGTGGAAAGTCGATAAATTCTGATCCAAATTTTCTTTCTTCTCACTGTTCAAACTCTTGCGAAGAACGGTTTTATTCATGATTAGGCATCAGCTACACCTTAAAATCGTAGGCACAGTAAACTCAGAGATGTGCTTCCATGAGAAACCGGAAGCTTATCTCTAAGCTCGTCAGGCCTGTCGCGTCCGTAGGCTTCCGCCGAAGATTTTCAACCGCTGTCCCGACATTTACTGAAGCTCGTATCAGTTACTCTGCGTAGACAGACCAGAAACTTGAGTAAAAGTCGTACAGGCCGCATTAGACTCTGCGGCTGTCAGCCTGAACTGGCTGCAATGATCGTCGTTATCAAGTTTTTGATACTCCTCGGCCTGCCACAGGGAATAAGAATGTAAACGCATTTAAAAACGATTTGGAAGACCTTAAGACCTTTTAGCTTCGAACTCGAACCATTGGGGCGAAAGTGTCTGAAGATACTAACCAAACTTTGATCAGGGGAGGATCTGACCCGTGTAACAGACGTGGATGACTTAGCTGCCCTAAGTCGTGCTGGATCAGAGGATAACCGAAACGAGCAAGAGGCAAATCTACAGATTATCTTATTACGGTTATAGATGTGTGCTCAAACGCTTCATCAATGTCGTTCAGGTCTTTTGAACAGGCTGAACGACCCTCGTCATGATCTAATCCTGCAGGCAAGTGTCGATATTATAGCCAATCCGCTGGTGATCAAGTTCTGACTCCCACGAGGGGGAATTAGTGACCGGTTCTCGATTACAGCAAAGTTATTTCCAGCCGAAATCCCACGCTTGCAATTAGTTTGTAATCGCAATCAGGCTTTAGAACCTGCATCACGATTGTCGCTAAACTACGGATTACTGACCTGATGGCGATGTACCGCCACACCGCGAGCGTGAGGGTGAGTCCAATGCTGATGGTGTGAAGGGCTTGAGCGAAGTGCATGTGGAAGAGGACGAAGACCGCCCCACCGTAGGGAAAGACCTTGTGCTCGGGGAGCACGAGATACTTGTAGACGGCGAACGGAACGTACTCGAACATTACGAGCATGTCGGCCGTCGCGAGTCCCGTGAGTATCCGGTTTATGGGGGCGGAGGCCATGTCCTTCCGGGTCAAGACCACGATGTTCAGCATGTTCGCGATGGTGCCGAATATGCAGACTATCAGCGCGACGTACCCGTGGTAGTCCTTGTAGGAGAGGGCGAGGTCCCTGATCACCCCGTTGCAGTAGCAGAACCTTTCGCCGCTGTAGTCGTTCGGGGCGACGGTCGTCGGACCCGCCGGTGGGTTCGGGAAGCTGAAGCTGTTCATGTAGTCTATATCCTCCTCGGTTATGTTCAGCTGCTTGAAAATGTCCGATATGTTCTCGTGCCGGTTCATCGTGTTCACCTCGTGCAACAAATGTTTGAGGTAGAGCAGAGACGCGTTCAGCTGATTGGCGCTCGATTCTTGCTCGGCTAGGTTAATCATCACATTTTCTATCGACGATATTGCAGATTTCAAAACTTCTCCCTCGACATCCTTATCCCTCTACGGTGGTCACCGATTGTCCAATTCTGTAACAAGAAAATGAAAACAGAATCAAATTTGCTGCCGAATCATTGGGATGATTTTTTTGGGATACGCTGGATTGAGATCCCGAGGGAGAGATATTCGAAAACCGTAACTGCCGATTCTTGAGAGCTCCGGGAGTCCGGAATCTCCTATATGGCGATTATCGAAACAGGCCAATAATCGTTTATTTTTATGGTCTCATCGCCACCCCGTTGGCCAAGTGGAGAAGATAATTTCTTCTACGCGATGAGAGGAATAGGATGAACCTAGTTGTCGGTTGGAATCTACGACGTGGAGTGGCATCGCGAATTCAATTTGGCTATTTTTATACCTTTATCGGACAGCCTTTGCACAAAGAGACGGAAAGCCGTGGAATCCGAGGGAAATTCCTCAGGTTTTTCTTCGACAGAAGGCACGTTCCTACATTACGTTTATTTCTGGATATTTTCGTAATCCTTTTACCACGAGATCCTGAAGCTTCCGGCAACGATTATAATTCAGTGCACAGCATTATCGACGGGATTCAAATTAAATTTAATAAACGAGGGAGCAGCTGAGCCTGGTAATTAATACTTTCGGATAAAGCACAACCAGCGGATCCCTGTCATCGTGACTTTAATTATTACATGGTAGCGAATTATAAACTGCTCCAAGCTGGCGTTTTTACGGGTAATCAATTAGTTCCGGACGTATTACCGAAGTGAATTTAATGTTGGAGCATGAAGCTGCTGAGCTTGGATTTCGGCGATATAAAAACCAGAGGTGAAGAAAAATTCGGGAAATATATATCCGTAATTTGTATTCGTTATCGCTGTCTCTTTTTGATAAATTAGTCAACGTCCGTACCTTTCGACGCTCTCCCATCTCATCCACCTCCTGAGGCTCGGAAAAAGAGTCTTCCCCCGGATAAAGAAACTTCGGTGACGGACCAATGAGATATCGCGTTCTCCAATCAATGTCACGTGGACATACCTACACCATAAAGGCATAAAGGATTCCGAAGCCGAAAATTATTATTTCACTCTGATTACTTCAATCGGCTTCAGGCGATCGTTAAGCCTTCTCTAGCTTTTTAATCTCCCATTTCTCTGTTTTCAAAGGAGAAAGGAAGTCATTGTAATCACCCCGAAAATGAAGAGTTGAGTTTTCACTGGTTCTCCACCTTTCCAGGTTCAGAGAATCACCTCCGACTATTTTGAGTTTGACGTCTGGCTCTGTGTATGTATGTATTTATGTGACCAAATTTTTGTCTCTACGATACCTCGAGAACGAGTGAGCGGATTTTGATCAATTTAGGCTCAATCGACGCGGCCTTCCTCAACTTAGAACTGATTAGATTTTGGCTTTGATTAATTCGGTACTTTTTGAATTACTTAGATAACAAGTTTCTAAAAAATGCAATAAAAATGACGACATTTCGAGAACGGATCAACGGATTTGATGGAAATTTGGTACTAGATGGTTTTTTGGGTCGCTGATCACGAATTTGAAGTCAGATTTGCGATATTCAAAATGGCAGATCCAATTTTCTGGCAAGAACACTAAATAAATTCGAAATGTCGAAGTGAAAAGTTTTCTTTTTTCACGCCCGGTAATCTTCGAGTTTGTTTCAGGTCGCACACTTCGATTTTGGTTGGCGAGAGAGTTCTCTTCAGACGTTTCAGTTTGTCGCAGTAGACAATAGAGTCTCTCCGTTCGATCCCTCCCTTGAATACCTACCAGTTCCATCAACGGTTGGGGTAACTCATTTCCTTTCTTTCCTCGGGTTCCTTCAAAGCTTCGGAATGAGACCGCTCTCCGTGAATTCTAATCACCCCCTTCGAACCCCGACACCCGATCCGACGCGTAGAGCTCATCATATTATCATTAACACGCCCCTGGGTGATTTGTGATTATGGGTTTATGGGGATACGCGTGTAAATCGACTCGGCTCTGGACGATCACAGAGATATTCTCTAATATGCCATCCAGTATTTATTGCTCTTATACTCGCTGAATAAACTCGCCGGTACGCGGTAAACTTAATATTTCCCCCTTGCTTTGGTCCAGGAATAGAGATCCGTGTTTCATCAAACAAAAATGGCGCCGTTTTATAAACGATTTCAAATTCGGTTTTTTTCCTACACGTTTTCAAAACTCTTCAAGATATAATCTCTGATAACTCTGATAACTCTGCGTACAATAAAGAGACACAGAAAAATCATTGAAAGAAATATACATCTGCCATTGTTGGAGGTAACTAACTTTGAAAAAACGCTCGTTCTTGTTAGAATTTCAATATTGTTATGGAATTATGGATTCAAAGGATCGGCTTGTTGGCTAATTGGACATAAGGTTACAGTCGTGATTCTGCAAGGCAAAGATTCAGGCTCTAAAATCAGTTTTTGACAATCTTCCTACGAGGATTTGCTCATCTGTTACGTTAGGTCAAAGTTGTTAGGACGTTTTTTCGTTCGATGCCCTGTAACTTGGCAACGAAAAATCGTAGAGTGAATGTTGAAAACGGAATTTGAAGGGGACACAGAGCTCCAATTCGTCTGTTTCAGGAATCCAGAATTTTTTTCGTCCGTTCCGTACAGTGCTGTCTATTACCATCAGAATCATGCAAGTTCGTACTTCTTTCATCTTTCGATGTCCTGCCGCAGGGTCGAATCCCCCAACTGTATCAGTCTCTGAAGCATAGAAGCCCAGAGGAACAAAGACCACCGAGTTTATTTCCGTTTACGAAAAGAGAGAAATCATTCAGAACCCCTGTAAGCATCATGTTTTCAAGCTATCGCTTTCAGCCGTCGTATATTCATGAAACGTACAAATCTTGTTGTTTATTTCGGACGATTTTCTTACCGGAGCTGAAAGGAGAAATATACTTCCGCATGAGGTCCAGCCGCAAGTTTAACCTGAGCCGCAGAGCTTTATATTTTTTCATTTCTCACATCACGTACGGATACGTGTCCGGATTTCGTGGACCGCCTCCGGTCAAATGGATCAGATTTATCAGCGTTTTCCCCTTGTCTGTAACCTACGACCCGACAAAGCCATGCCTCCAGACAAAGAAGTTAATGAAAAAGACGCCGGTATTACATCCGTCGCGGAAGCAGCCAATCGATTTCATCATTTCCGTTCACGGTCTCGTGGCAGTCGTGCCTGCATCGGACACGTTCAATTAACACATTGATCACCCAACGTTGTACAAAATTACAAACAATGCCTCTTCTCCTTGGAGGACCTCTGGGGTGTTTCACGTTGTGTAACGTCGTCGAAGCTGACATTGACGTCCATTGAACATTTACGGAGACAATGACCGCGACGTAGTTGGTTTATGGAAAAATTATAAGTCAAAGGAGAGAAGAATTAGAATGCCAAGTACCTACCGGATTTTCGAATATCCGTTATGTAATTCAACCTTGTTGGGTGGTACGCTAAATGCTCTCACAATCAGGAGAGTCGTGGGGTAAACGGTCTTTGGCAATTATTTGTTCAAATATCGACGTCAGCCCGGCTCCGATGAGGGACTGGTAATTGGTCTAACCTAAATAATTAGAAGGGTGCGAGCACGAAACTCGAAAAGCCATGACAAAACTCTTGAGGTTATTTACAGAGGAGGAGCTGAGGAGGAATAATTGTTTCAGCTGAACCGAAATTCGGGCAAATATGCTTAAAACTTAGTTGAAGTAGGCACGGCGGGACGCATAAAAGAAGAGTTTTATTGCTTTCTCGGCAAATTACTATCCGATTTAATGGGATTTTGAATAAAACATTTTCTCAACGTTCCAACACTCAGCTGTACCAAGTTCCGAGCGTATCGCGTTGAAACTTCTTCATCAAGTCCCGAGCTATAAAATCCCCTTTGATGCTGTCCCAACGTTATGATAAAGCCTCAATGAACCTGTTCCTTTATTATAATTACAATAAGTCATCTCTGGAAATTGAGGCCGGAGATTACAGTCTTAAAACTTTTATTTCACAAACAGCAAAGTACGTAGCTTGATTTTCCTCAGCAACTTTATTATTACTCTTCGTCTCACAGAAGTTACCTGGTGCTCTCTGCCGAGATGAAAGACATTGAATTATTAGCGCAGCAGCATGAGTCGACGGCAATAATATAATGCCGACATTTCTACTCAACTCTTACACTGCATAGACTTTATTACTCTATTACACGTCGGATGACCTGAATTATATCAAGGCGTATTGTCATAGTTGAAAATTACAAAACGACCAAAAGTCATTTTTGAGACTTTTGAATGGTTTTTACATGATTTTAGAAAGAATTTTTTTTTATGTCTATGATGCACGAAACAAAATCTCACGGTGAACCGATTTTAGTTTTTCTGGTCTCAAACCGTCCAGTAAGGAGACCTTTTCAATGTGAACAGAGAACTTTTCCATAACTTTATTTTCACTCGAGTTATCATGAAAAGTAAGAAAAACGCTATTTTATTCTAAAAAATGATGAATATCTGGTACAATTTTGATATATTGATAGATTTTATTTTGTGTATCATGGACAAAAAAATGTGTTCCTAAAATCGCCTGAAAAACATTCTAAAACATGAAAAATGACTTTTTGTTTACATTTTAAGGTGTATTTGCGACTTGTTGTGATACGCTGACATCATGTTTACGTAACGCTCCAAATATAGGTTAACTCAGATTTCCGTATTTAAAAAATGATGAAGCCCGATATGAACGGGGGGGTGTTTAATGGGTTCGCTAGACGATTTGTATTAAATTGGTAGCTGGCATGAACGTGTATCTCACCAAAATCGAGTAAAATAAGGGTTTTTTGTGTCGCGAAGCGTGGGACCGTCACTTGTTTTCACTGATATCACCGACTACACATCACAAGGGTGGAAACGAACCATCAAGCGCCCTCAGGAATATAATTCCACTCACTACTGAGAGTGACTAGAGCCGCCGGTCGTGTTCTGTTTCGCGCTCTTCAATTTATTCAGAATTTCGATCGTCTCTGCCAACTGTTTTTTCCCGCGTTTGCGTGATATAGTGGCCCTGGTGCTCTGCCTTACTTCAGCTGCGTGTTTTATTCGTGTTCGTGCCTGATTGCTACTCAATTCTTGCATTTATTAACTCTGTTAGCCATATAAAGTCGGTTCTCTCGTCGTTGGCGCTTGTACATGTGTGTACACTGTAAAAAATGTTTGTTGTAAATTTACTAAAATTGTATTGGAAGTTTTATGCATATACGGGATAGCAAATTTACTATACATTTGTTAGGTAGTTTTAGGAGAAATTAGTTGCAATTTTACTGCAGTATTCGGTAAAATTATAGAATATTAGTGCACTAAATTTAATAAATTTGGACATCATTATTCAATTCATCATGTGCAAATTTCATATGCACATGAATTAGAATTTCAAAAGTAGTTGATGAATTTACTATACTCATGGTTAAGTAATTTTATAGTAAATGTGTATTAATTATGTACAAGGAGAAAAATAGGTAAAAAAACTTTTTTTAATTAATTTTTTAGATTATTTGAGAATGTCAAGTAATTTCAGAGGTTTATGGTTAACCTGAACGCATGAAAACGTATTTTTTTCGCTCGAAAAACACCGCTGTGTTTTTTGTCCCCGCCGGGACTCGAACCGTGTTCGCTCGCTCGCTCGGATTACTAGTCGCACGCCCTACCTACTACGCCAATCTAACTGATGGTAAATCCTGATTTCATGTGATGAATATACAATAGACGATCTATGCGACCAAGATAGATAATACAGTTGATAAAACATTATCACAATAGTATATTTGCTTTTGAACTTCTAGGTAAACCGCAGATAACACTTAATTGCCACACAACTTTAGTAAATTTATTAAAAAAAACTCTCATTTCTCTTCGAACTTCAATTTTGATAAGAATGTGCAGACAAGTCACACATTACTGATTGGCGCTAATTTGAGAAAAAATCCAGAATATGCGAATAGCTTTCAGCAATATTTTAAATGCGGTATATTCAATACATAATTCAGTAAAATCAAAATTTGTTGGAGCAATTTCAGGACTTAGTTTCATGAAATTCGAAATCAGACTACAAATTTGAAAATCACTTACGTAAATTCGGAATTGGCGTTTGGGAATTTAAAAACTGAATAGTGAAATTGATAAAGAAGTACAGCAATTCCGTTTGATACACAATATTTTTAATTTCAAAAGACTGTGATTGAAATTTTTCACACAAGTGTACAGTAAATTTAGAAAAATATTTAGCAAATTAAAAATACTATGCTGTAATTTTACAATTACAATACTTTTACTATACAATTCAGCAAATTCCAAACGCGGTTTTGTATTTTCCCATTAAAGTTTAGTAAAATCAAAAATTTAATGGCGAATTCAAAGAAAAAGCTTAGTAATTTCTTTTGCTCCGCCGAATTGCTAATTTTGCAATTCTTTTGTGTAGTAAATGTGTTGTAAATTCACAAACATTTTTTACAGTGTATGTGTATCGGTCACGCTTCATCGGTTTTCGGACTTTGCCCACTGTGTATACCTACGCGTGTATTCTTAGCACCAAGTGTTGTTCCTGTGATTATCGCTCGCCACGCTGAATGACTGTTCTATACTCTCTGGACTTACCCTATTGAAATTGAGATCGTTTCTTGCATCAGCTGTGTTTCTTGTTGTGAGATTCGTAACGTAGCCAAATGACACGGCACTGTGGGATCTGCAGATTGTTTGTTTCCTCCCAGTCGAGTCCACAATGTGCATTGGTGGGTGCAATACCTTTTTTCATCATGCCTGCGTCAAGCAACAGCTGAATGTGGCGCTTAAAATAGTTCAAAATCCCGCCTTCACTTATACCTGCTCCTCGTGCCGGACTGCGCAGGTGGCCAAGGCGGTTTCAAATTCAAACACACTCAGCACAATAAACGCGTCTGGTCTCTCTGCAATAACGACGACAACCTGCGTTGCGACGGTGGCTGTGCCTCCAGCAGGCACGACGACCACGACACCTATCGTGACCTCGGCTTCGTCTTTTCTGCGCGCCTCGGTCTCGGTCTCCAACCCGTCACCCATCTCGTCATCATCAGCCGCTGGAAACTCGTCTTCGGGACTGACTCTGGCGTCTCCGTCTAGCATACCAGCTACGACGAATCCTACCGGGAAACCAAAGCCCACAGCATCGGGGCAAGGTGCCCAAACTTCGAGCGTCTCTGGAGCCTCGGCTGCTGCCCCAGGCCCGACAAATTTCCTCTTCAGCGCCCCTGCTGCAACTCCGGATGTATCGTCCGTTACTAATGCGTCTATATCGTCTCACGATTCCCAGTCCTCGGCTCTGGAGACTGTCCTTGCTGCAGTTCATGCAAGCTCAGCGCTATTGAGTGAGAAGATGGATCTGAAGATTGACGGACTTGCCACCAAGATCGATGCGTTATCGCAGTCCACCACCGAACTAGTGGCTGAGCTTGCGGGCAAAGTCGCGGCTCTCTCAGCACGCAGTGATCAAATTGAGGCCCAGGCAATCGAAAGTAATGCCAGACTCGCAGCTGAAAATGCGGAGCTATCAGATAGGCTGAAGGTTCTCGAGCGGAATGCTCTTAGCCGTAATTTGTTGATAACTGGGGTCCCTCAGCAGGATGGCGAACAACCGCTGGCCATGTTCCGTTCTACTTTGGCTCTTCTCTCGGTGTCGGTTCAGGATACAGAGGTGCTAGAGATTGTACGCTTCAAAACGTCTATAGAGTTGCTGACAAGCCGCCGTCAATTCTGGTTCGCCTCAGTACGACGGATTGCCGAAATCGTATTCTCGCCGCCAAGCGCGCCAAAGGTTCCATCTATGCTGATGAACTTCGACTCTCAGGCGACCATCCACACAGCCCTGTTCATATCAACGAGCATCTCCCTCCGGCGATCTCCAGACTGCTTGGGAAGACCAGGGATCGAGCCAGACCACTGGGTCTTAGCTATGTCTGGGTGAAAAATGGGGCGGTTCATGTAAAACAAGACTCAACGTCCCAGCCACTTATCATCCGTTCAGAAAAAAATTTGGCCCTTCTAACTGCAAACCAATGACCTTCAGCCAGTGCCCCGGACGTCGCCAACGTGGGAACCTCTTCCAGCGCTACAGTCTCCCCCGCGAGCCTTAAGATTGCTTGTTTGAACTGATCGGCATAAAGGCCATCTTTGTTAATGATGTTTTCTATTTATGATTTTTCTTTTTTGATCTTTTATTTTTGGTTTAGCTATGTGTTATTATATGGTAATCTTGTGATGCTGTTATTATCTAATTTTTGTCATTCATTCTAGACAATATCGCTACTTATTATTACTACATTAGTGTTTATATTGCTACTTATATATCTACTTCAATATTCGTTACATATCCACTGTATCTGTTCTTTTGCCTCCAGGCCATTATGGCTCTGGCATAATAAAAACCTATATACATATACATATACATATACATATATCGCAAAACTTGTTCATTTCACTCAACGATGAAGCCTGAGAATTGTTTCCAGAAAAAGACTGAAATTCTCGGTATAAAGCATCCATGTTGGATCGTTTCGCGTTGCGTGTCGGGCCCGTCAGCGCTCCATTTTCGACGGCGGGCGGAACGGGAACCAAGCTCACAGTTGTTGCCGCTATGACAGCCGAGCGGGAATTCAAACGGAAATTCGGAATAATAATAGTTATAACAATGCATTATTATCATTATTATTATTATTATTATTATTATTATTATTATTATTATTATTATTATTATTATTATTATTAT
>JAFFZH010012786.1:0-10674 GCA_018420115.1 Euura saliciscinereae
TGTGAGACTCAGGTGAGATCTCATGTGAGCTGATATCAGATCTCATAGGAGCCTACGTCAGATCTCATATGAGATCTCACATCAGATCTCATGCCACGATTTTCAGTAGGGATAATATTGAGATATTTTGTCAGCCAACAACTGGAAAAGAATTGGAGCGTAATGATCACGAATATTATGAATCCCGTTTCTTTAGATTTACGAATAGAGTATAAGTTATTTCGATGAGAATCTTTTCGTTCCAATCTGTCTATTCGTTCATATTCGGTTTTATCTGTTCTTCCCTATCCCGTCCTGTCCGCGGCAGTTCTACCTTTTATCGCCTGTTCGTTTCAATTTTTCGCCGAGAATTAGGAATTGAGAGTTCCAATCCGATTCAGTTCTTCCTATTCGAGTTAATTTTTTTGGAAGAATACGAATAATCTGAACCATTATTTTCTATCCGAACGAATTCTTCTTACAGAATACAAAAATTTATAAACGAACTAATACGACGCTTCGGATTCTCTTTGGTTACTTCCAATTCGAATCAATCACTGATCTCTATATAACTGGATAGTGGACTCACTGAACTCTATAATATACTGGAAGGCTGTCTGAGGTGGTGGGGGTATCGAGAACTTGCAAGAGCGAGATAGATGTGGTTATTACCGGACGCACTCGTCACACGCATATGTACGTTCTGAGCTACAAACTTCGCTACCGCTACCGCTTCTGCGCTAACGGTCAACGTTTTCATGCGAGGTAGTCGCCATGGATTGGACAAGGAGGTCTGGTAATCACCACAACTATCTCTGTCTTCCGCAGCTGGCAACACGAATCATAGGCCAGACCAGTATATTATAGAGTTCAGTGAGTGGTCAGTGGACTGGCGCCGCTGAGTGGACCTCATTGATCGGCGCCATTGCCGCCATTTGCGGTCAAGATTTCTACCGGGCAGTTCAAATCTGGAGCCAACTAGACCCCGTTACCTTCGCACGCTTCAAGCTAGTTGTAACTTTGGAATATAAATTGTGAGCAATTGAAAAAAAAATGGTCAGGTGCGCGTATTGTACAAAACATTCAAGCCACGAGAGGACTAATCACAGGTAAGTAAGATAGCCGCAATCGCTAAGACAACGGATAATACGGATATTGAAGTTGAGTTTGAGCTTATGAATAATCAAAATATGTTAATACTTTAGTTTCCCTTTGAGTGATCCCACTTTATTGGAGAAGTGGCTTGAAAATATGAACGCAGTGGATGGCTGGTCTCCAACAGTTAATAGTCGACTGTGTTCAGACCATTTTCTGGCCGATTGTTACCAAACCGCTGCAGGTTCGTCCCGGAGAATTCTCAAAAAGGGTAGCATCCCAACGGTTTTCGCGATTGATTGGATTTTTCAATTCTATTTTAACAATTGCCTTTTTGCAACTTGTAGATTTTTTTATCAATCAATTTATTATTATACAATTAACCAATCAATTCATACACAATTTGATTCATATATTTTTAAATTATTATTGTTATTCAGTCTTCGAGCAAGCTGTAGCTATTTGTAAATAATGAATCGTTTTGTGTCGATTCTTTTCTTTTGTTACTATACTGTTTTATAGTGCGTTTTAGCGCCGATACTAATGAACTCACACCCTATGTATTACTGATATAAAAAAAATTCAATTAATGCTGAAAATATAAAATTAAATGATCCTAAATGTCCAATTCTTTATTAGAATTCAATTTCTATCGGCATCTTTAATCCCGAGGTACAGGCGTTCGAAACAAAACGCATTTTTAGGTTAATGTACAGTCGAACTCATACTGTGGAAATAATCAGATACTGAAAAAAAAAATACAACCGAATTGAGAAACTCCTCCTTTTTTGAAGTCGGTTAATAAAGTACACATATTTATGGGAAACATTCGGTCCACGCGTCAATAAATTAACCAAATATTCCACGGTGCATCTATTCAAACTTCCCGGTAGAAAAAGTGCCCGAGCTTGCCCCCTCCTCCGACCCCCCAAGCCCCTACCTTCGTTCTAATGCGCCCGGGCTGTAACACGAAAAAAAGGGTACCAGTCCACTATCCAGTTAATATAGAGATCAGTGATATTTTTATTTTCATTTCCACGTTCTACATCGCGTCGCGTCTCACGGAATGGCGGGCGACTGGCGACCGGCCACCGCTACTCCGCGGCGGCGACGCAACGTTATTTGCGAACCATTTTCACGATGTTGGACATGATTGAAAAATCTGAAAAAAATACTGTACCTTCACGAATCCTGCCTTAAGCGATGAGCAAAGTTTCAAAAACGTGTTCTTTCCCGTTTTTTAATTACTGAGATTCAAAATATATTTATATCTATAATTCGAAAACAAAAGAGAACAAGTTTTTGAAACTTTGCTTATCGCTTAAAGCAGGCGTTGTGAAGGTACAGTATTTTTTTCAGATTTTTAACTCATGTCCAACATCGTGAAAATGGTTCGCAAATAACGTTGCGTCGCCACCGCGGAGTAGCGGTGACCGGCAGCCCGTGAGTCGCGGCGCGCCTCAAATTGGGACGCATCGACAACTTTAACGATTCTTTACTCGAAAACGAAAAAAAAACACGTCTGGCTCTGAAAACGGCCAAAACATATAGATCAATTGAAATTACGAGATCGAAAAATGTAAGTGCAAAAGGTCATAAGTTTGGCGGATACGTCGTTCTTTCATTACAATTTTTAAGGAAAAATAAAAAACAACGTAAAGGCAAAACGTCGTAAGCGCCATTTTTTTTCATGATTTTTAATGATTTTTCCAAACATATAGCTGAAAAACTCGTAAAACGCAAAGATAAATTGAAAGAACGACCATTTAAAAAAATTCGATAAAAAATATTGGTAGTTAAAGCACAAGGTCGTAAGCGCCATTTCTATTTTTTTTTTTATTTCTCATGATTTTTTCAAATAGCTGTAAAAACTCGTGAAACGCAAAGAAAAATCGAAATCGACGTCGTTTCGAAAGATTTGATAAAAGAAATCGCAGTTGAAAGCAGAAGGACGTATCCGCCCAACTCACGACCTTTTGCACTTACATTTTTCGATCTCGCAATTCCAATTGATTACGTTTCGAATGTTTTCAGAGCGATTGGCGTGAAAAATAGTACATTTCGATACTAGGGCGAAATGTGAGGCTTTTTAGGCCGAGCGCGATGTATTCAACACGAACCGTAGTCGAGGTGGAGGCGAAGCAAGGCGCTGCAGCGTGCGTAGCCGGAACCGAGACGAAGGTGAGTGATGAATACATCGTTCGGCTTAATAACGCCTCATTTTGCCCATGTATCGAACATTATTTTTTATTGAAAGTGTATACCAATTATTGAAAAAAATGATGAGAAAAATTAACGGACGATCCGGGAATCGAACCCGGGATCCACGGATGCTTAGCCGGAGACTTACTCCACTAGACCACCTTCTTCGCCCACAGATCACGTCAATTCTTCTCATCATATACTAGCTTTTTCTTGTAGGTCTTGTATTGGTTCTTAGTGCTCAACTTTTAATTGAATGTGTATTTTCTTGCGTGTAGCACTGTTTATAAACACAAGGCAACGTCATGTACATCATATGTTTGCCTTTGAACTGTGACGGGTATATCACCAGTAGGACTATGCGGCCTTTTAGTTGCATTTGTATTAATAATAACGACGGTTGTGTCGCCCAAGATGGAAAATTATTAATGTAAATCAATTGATTATTTTTTATTACAAATGCATGAAAAAGTTTCTTGTTTGCACGCCGTGCGCGACAAGATTCTTGTTGAGCACGCTGAACGTGCGCAGAACGAAGTGCGCATGTCTGGCGTGTTCTGTTGCCATTGACGACGCAAACGTCAGAAAAGTGCCAGATTATAACGGCACGGCAGCCGCAAACAAGAAACTTTGTCATGCATGCGTAATAATAGTATATTATGCGGCATGCGCGTAAAGTGACTGTTTACAAGCGAGGTTAGGTTTTTCGTACGAGCCGCTGTTTTGCCCGGCGAGCCGAAGGCGATCCTCCGGCAAAGCCAGCGGCGAGTACGAAAAACATAACCTCGCTCGAACAGTCACTTTACGCGCAAGCATCATACGATATTTTTTACGGCAGAGGTATGATAAGTCACTTTGACGCCAGTTGAGGTCCGCTTCGAACTCCGCGTCCACCATGACACATAATCCGTTTGCCGAGTCGACTGCTAGCTCGGGAAGCAGTACTGCGCAGGCGCGGTCCGACCTCGACTTGTAAAGTACTTTACAGGTCGAGGTGAACTACGTTATAAAGACTTTATGTGTCGAGGTGGACTACAGCCGTATGAAGCGCCACTTGACGGGCCGAAAACAGGCGTCATAAAGTGACTTTATCATGCCTCTGCCGTAAAAAAGAAATTATACGACTTTATGCCAGTATAAACAGCAAAACGTCGTATAATGGCGCTTACATCCTGATGTCATTAGACACGCGACATGCGTTACCAATGTTTTGTTCATTGCCTACGTTAAGTTATCGACGTGCATGGTAGGGGGTCTCTCTGCTGTGTATAAATACGACGGATCGGTCGAATTCTAACCAGAAACCTATTTCTAACGAAGTAAGTGACTACCTTCAACATGAACAAGATTGTCTGTCTTCTTGCCGCCTCATTGCTGTGCGTGGTTTTTGCCAGCAGCGGTAAGTTACAGACCAATAGCACATGCTCGAACGTTCTATTTTCCAATCAATGAAACCTCACTTATACTTATTTCAATCGGGTATGCTAGAAAATACATACATATATAAGTGAGAATAACGTAAAAAAACTAATTGAGAGTCAAGTGGTTCGATAGCTTTCACGTCAGCATTGCAATTTCACACACATTATCAAAAGGTGAAAAAAACCTGTTCTGTAGATAAACGTAGAAATATTTTCGATCAAGGAGTAAAATATTCTCCATACAACAAGGATACAATATTCAATCTGAGAATATTAGAATTATTGATTTCGATTCCAACTAGACGTATATCGAATAAGCAATCAATTTTTCAAGTATTTTGTCTGAAATATTTAACAGCATACTTATTTTGTTATGCCTACATTTTCGTATCACAGAAAGTAAAATTTAAAACCGTAAAATGGTACCGAAGTGGAAAATCGACCATTCATCGGACTCATGTATATCAAGAGCAATCAACTTTGAAGTTTCGTGTCACGAAACATCGCGTGTCTAATGACATAAGGACGTAAGCGCCATTATACGACGTTTTGCTGTTTATAATGGCATAAAGTCGTATAATTTTTTATTCACGCCAATCGCTCTGAAACGTTCGCAACGTATCAATTGAAATTACGAGATCGAAAAATGTAAGTGCAAAAGGTCTTAAGTTGGGCGGATACGACCTTCTGCTTGTAACTGTACCAATATTTTTTATCGAATTTTCTTATATGGTCGTTCTTTCAATTTATCTTTCCGTTTTACGAGTTTTTACAACTATTTGGAAAAATCATTTAAAATCATTAAAAATTATTAAAAAATTGGCGCCTACGACGTTTCGCCTTTACGTTGTTTTTTATTTTTCCTTAAAAATTGTAATGAAAGAACGACGTATTCGCCAAATTTATGACCTTTTGCACTTACATTTTTCGATCTCGTAATTTCAATTGATCTATACGTTTTGGCTGTTTTCAGAGCGAATGGCGGGAAAAAAAAATTATACGGTCTTTTGCCACCAAAATCGCGTTTTTGGCGCTTACGACCTCATGCCATTAGACACGCGATATTTAACAGCATACTCAACATTTTGTAGCACGTATGTTCTGCAGGTGGTAAGATTCATTGATTCGTTAAAAATGAAAACTATGCGTACGTCATCACGATATAGATAAAATGTGTTTTTTGAACGTTATGCTCTTTGTTTGGAACAATTTTATTCTCTACATTTTATGCTACACGAAACGTTCAAACCATCTCCAACATGTCAGGTTCCACTCGATTCGTCAAGTATTGTCAAGATATCCTGATTTTTGTTCCAGGAGTCGACCCACCCGCGGCTAAAAGACGCAGTAAGTTAAAGATACAGAGATTTTCGCTTGTTGTTCGAATGTATAACGTTATGCTCTTTGTTTGGAACCATTTCATTCTCTATATTTCATGCTACTCGGAATGTTCAAACCATTTCCAACATGTCAGGTTCCACTTGATTCGTCAAGTATTGTCAAGATATCCTGATTTTTGTTTCAGGAGTCGACCCACCCGTGGCTAAAAGACCCCGTAAGTTAAAGATATACAGAGATTTTCGCTTGTTGTTCGAATGTATAACGTTATGCTCTTTGTTCGGAACCATTTTATTCTCTAGATTTTACGCTACACGGAATATTCAAACCATTTTCAACATGTCAGGTTCCACTCGATTCGTCAAGTATTGTCATGAGATCCTGATTTTTGTTTCAGGAGTCGACCCACCCGCGGGTACCAGACCCAGTAAGTTAAAGATACAGAGATTTTCGAATTTTTGAATTTTTTGAGTTTTCGATTTTTGAAACCATTTTCAACATGTCAGGTTCCACTCGATTCGTCAAGTATTGTCATGATATCCTGATTTTTGTTTCAGGAGGCCACCCACCCGGCCTTATGTCAATCTACAGTAAGTTAAAGATAGGAGAGATTTTCGATAATGACAGATATTCACTTGTTGTTCGAATTTACCTCAAGCGAGTCGAGCACCGCGGAATGACGACTTAATCACAGTTCTCTTTACTTAAATTTCAGATCGCGTGTTAGCTGTCAAACGTCGACTGTCACAACTTGTGGTTACTGTTAAAGAGATGTGCAGCAGTAAGTTGAAAACAATGTCACCCAATGAAGATATTCAAGTCATAGCTACTAAGACATGATGCGTCAAATATCGACAAAGTACAATAGTGTCATGATGTACCTATTTTATTTTCAGATACCGGTTTACGGCTGACCCCTGCAGACGCTGGTAAGTGATAAGTGGTACATTTACACTTACTTGACCAATTTATACGTCTACCAAAACGCTCGAATTATCTTTGTCTCCGTATTCTGGAAAATCATTCCGTTTGATATTCATTTCAGATACTTGGACGCTCGCTTTGAGGAATGCCGGAGAGCGTCTCCACGACGGTGTAGCTTCTGTCCTAAAGGGTATAAACGAAAGTGAGTTGAAGACGACTTTAAAAAACTACCATTTAAAAATGTTCTTGTGATCTACTGTTCGCTTCACATATCCGGGTGAAGTCGAGAAATTGTTTTAATTGACCGAGATTTTCTATTTTGATTCTTCATATTTCATTATTTTTGTCACTTATTGCCATTATATCATGGTCGATTGGTGAATTTCCACTCTGTCACGATTCGCTTATTTTATTTTCAGGAACCCAACAAGAAATTCTTGACGAATTCGCGCGTAAGTGACACACATTCGAAAAACACATCAAGCCTAGCTTGATTTTCATCCAGCTGTTGTTAGAACTGAGCGAGACTCGAAGACGACTTGATCATAACCTCTGTATTCGAATTTCAGTTTCTGTCGACCCAATAGAATTGAATATGAGAACCCATTTGGAAATAGCTGGAAGCAGCGCCGGACGTGAGTTGAAGACGATTGTGCCCATCAAGAATATCGCGCCTCAATTAGCACTTGAAAATTGTCTAAATTATTGAGGTATCTTTTAATTTCCAGTTGCCAGCACTCGGATCAGCAATCTTATGACCGATTTAAATCAAAGATTCAACTCAATCAGGGAGGAAGTCGATTTGATTTTGGTTGCTGCTTTCAGTTTTGCCTCGAGTAAGATGGAAAAGATCGTACCAGTAGAAATATAATTGTCATACTGAGATCTATCGTTTGCTACAAACCAAATTCCAATGAGGCTTTCATAAATTGATCTACTTCTTTAGCCTCCAGTTAGGCAAACGTATTTGATACTCAACATTTGACCCTGATTTCAATTGTACCACCAGTTTAGTACTGCTAAACTACGATCCTGAATATTTTGACTTTTTATATTATTTCCAACATCAACTAAAATATGATGATGTCTTAAATTATACTTTCAATATGTTCTGGTAATTGCCATTGAATCGTAATTTCACTTCCTCAGGTACATCTGGATAATCATAAATCCCATGCCAGTCCAGCTGAACCGAAGCAGCGGAAGAGACTATTGGTGAGTGTCATCGATAGTATCACCTGATACGAAGATGCTGAATATATTTATTCACTAATTTTGGTGAATCTATTCGCAGGCCACTTCTTAGCAGCTATCGCGGAGCGGAATACAGTAGAGCGTCGATTATCCGAATCAATTGGGACCGGGTGCCTTTCGGATAATCGAAATTTCGGATAACCGAACAGCAATATTCCGTGGGCGAAAAAACGTCAATTCTTTCGAAATGATGAAATTTATATTATATGTATACATATATTTAACTACAATGAACATCAATAGGTTATTATCACAAGTACATTTTAGTGAGCTGAAAACATTTAATCATCGTATCATTCAATGATACAGAACAAAGTTAGATATGTATGCCTTTAAAAAATAATCAACATTCTTATATATTTGAGTTCTTACATCTGTTTATTTTTGAAAAAGTCGACAATTTGCCAATAAACCAAATCGCCATTCGGATAATTGACGTTTCGGATAAAGTAAATCGCCATTCGGATAATTGACGTTTCAGATAACTGACGTTCGGATAATCGACGCTCTACTGTATTCGGAACCGCTTGTGCTAATCTGAAGAACTTTTTGTGGAAGAACGTAAAGCATCTGCTGGACGAGAGACTACCACTTTCTTCCAGCACGTCTTCCAATTGATTACTGAATATGTATATACCAGTGAGAATAATGTAAAGCTGCATAAGATTGTGAGCAATAAAAATCAATTTCGAAAATATTCATTCGCTGTATCGTATAAATTTCCCATTTCCCAACACAGATTCCGAATACAAAAGAATAAAGACATTCAGAGGCCCTTATAAAAACGATTACTTTTTCCTTCCGAGTCACGTGACATGTAAAAAGGTGTTTTTATTTGCAACACCTGCATGAAAAGTTTGATTCCGTTCGGAACCGCTAAACCGATTTGGATGAAATTTGCAAGACATACTGTTCTTATTACTGTTCTTATTCCGAGGCTGTGCCGATACAATTTTCAAACGTCGCTCGCTAACCATGTTTGAATACAAAATGCCCCTGAGTAATATTACGATACAGATATACAGAATTAGTCTTTGATTATCCGAAAATAGTCATTCAAAAACCGAAAGACGTTCAGAATGATATCCAAACGAGAAGAGTCGGTGCCTCGATCCCCCGTGCACCCCTTCCATGGTTAAAGACATGACATGATTTTTCCGCTCGAAATTAAATGACCTTATGGCACCAACGGGCCTTCGATAATCTTGAGTCATTTCGTATCTATAGATATGGTATAGAGGACATTTCAATGACGGGATTCGTTTACCCCGATTGTCGAGTCTGATTCATACTGTATTGACGCAATTACTTGAATCGTTAATTCGTGATTCAGTTCCGGGGCGCGAGCATGGTCAAGAGTTCGCGCAGATACGACGGGCGACCAGTACGGACCGTAGTGAACACGACAGAAAGATGGAACAAGAGTCTCCTATACTTGACCTTTAGCGTTAGTAGAAAGTCGATCAAAGAGGATTCGCTGTCTATTCAAATATAAAATCAAGTGGATTTGGGCTGACTACGCGCCAGCCTGTGAACTTCCCGTTATTTATTTTGTTTGCAGCTATTTTGAATTTGGCAAATCTGACCTCAGATTTTTTATCAACGCGGTTCGAAAAACCTCCAAGTACCAATTTTCGTTACGTTCAGAATGTTTTTAGTTTTTTACCCAGCGGATTGGATCGCCGTTGAAAAATTCGCAAACCGAAGTGATCAGCGATCCAAAAAATCATATGGTACCAAATTTTAATCAAATCCGTCGATCCATTCTAAAAATATCGTCATTTTGTTGTATTTTTTTATGATATTTGGTCGGAAAGTTAAAATTCACAAAACGTGGAAAAGTTACGAAATGCGAGCACCAATGACTGATAGTTTCTTTGATAAAGTCTGAGGAGAATCTATTCCATCCGGCAAATCTGACAGAAGATTCTAATGGGTACCTGATTAAATTCTGATTTAGAGTTTCGATTCAGATACTGCTCATGATCTGGACGTTTTTCCGTAATCACTGCAGCGACAAATACCAGCCCCTGCGAGGACGATTCTTGGGTATGGAAGAAACGGGTTGATCTGACAAAAAAATGAATTACATTTTTTATCAAACACCATCCATTAGTACCATCGTACAGAAATAATTGGAAAAAAGAAAAATGTGCTAATATTCGTTACGATACAGCAAGTAGTGAACAATTTATTCAAAAGCTCAGTTTTACCGTTTGCAGGATTGCAAATGTAGTTTATAGACGAGCTGAGCCGCCAAGGCATCTTCGGCAGCCATACCTGTGAATTAGAGATGAATCAATTAAACGCTATCAATTACTCCGTTAATTAGAAGAAAAAACGGAAATAATCATCCCCCTGACGTACCGCACGAATGGAAAACGGTGATTTCCTGTTCTCCCGGCATGGTACCAGGTGCCAAAGTAATGTTACCGACCGGGGCAATCAACGTTATACCCAA
>JAFFZH010012787.1:8529-29676 GCA_018420115.1 Euura saliciscinereae
TTTTTATTTTTCACGATTTTTTCAAATAGCTGTAAAAACTCGTAAAATCCAAAGATAAATTGAAAGAACGACCTTTTAAAAAAAATTCGATAAAAAATATTGGAAGTTAAAAGCAGAAGGTCGTAACGCCATTTAAATTTTTTTTCATTTCTCATGATTTTTCCAAGTAGTTATAAAAACACGTAAAACGCAAAGAAAAATCGAAATCGACAACGTTTCGAAAATTCACAGAAAGAAAAAACCAAGGTAAAAGCAGAAAGACGTAAGCGCCAATAAAAAAAAAAAAAAAATTTGGTCAATATTACATTTCAACGTTTATGAACGAATCTTCGGGTTTTCATCCCAAATACAAAAAAAATTTTTTAATATATGACCTTTTGCCGTTACGAACAGCAGAAAGTCGTATAATGGCGCTTACGTCCTTATGCCATTAGACACGCGATATACTTTTTGAAAGATGAAAGAGAAGAAAGAAAGAAAGACACCGTCCCAAACTATTTTTTCTATGAAAGAACTATAACTCAAGAGTGTCGTTGTAAATTTTCGCGGAAAAATATTGAAAATTGAAAAAGTTATGATTTTTTTTTAGTAGAAATCCGTGTTTTTACGAGGGGGAAATAACTCCTTGAATTGACGTGTCAATAGTCCGTGAATTAATTCGTAATTCACTGAATTAACGAGAATTACTTGAATTAATGAGAATTACCTGAATTAACGAGAATTACCTGAATTAACCGTGAATTACTTGAATTAACAGTGAATTACATTGAATTAGCAGTGAATTACTTGAATTAACAGTGAATTACTTGAATGACTTGAAAAAAACCCAGCGAATTACATTGAACTACAGTGAATTACTTGAATTAACAGTGAATTACTTGCAGTAATAAGAATTACCTGAATTGAAATTGAATTACTTGAATTAACGAGAATTACCTGAATTAACCGTGAATTACTTGAATTGACGAGAATTACCTGAATTAACAGTGAATTACATCAAATCAAGTTGAATTACATTGAATTAAGTTGAATTACATTGAATTACTCTGAGTTTTTTTTAATTAAGTGAATTATTTCGAATTGAATGAATTATTCTGAATTGAATGAATTATTCTGAATTATTTCAACCCAAGAATTGATGTGTCACTCAAATCTCGAGTTATTTCCCCCTCGTGTTTTTATGAACACTTTTTTTTCAAATTTACTTCTAGTACTCAAAAACCAAAAATTCACCGTTTCATCGACGAGAGAATATTTTCCAATTTTCAAATCATGTCTTTGAATTTTTATACGGAAATTCAACGCGTCGTCTTACTTCAGTAATCTCTCAAAGTTGCAGGCTGGGGTCAAATTGACCCGGTGTGATAGTCTATTTAGCTGTGATTATTACGGGTTGAATCGTTCAAATGTCCTATTGAGTAAAAAGGCCCCAATCAAGTGGTCATATTCAGATCGAAGAGCCGAATTAATTTAAATCCACGAATGAGGCTCGATGAATTTATCCGAAACTTGATAGTCTTGTGAACTATGTAAGATCCATGTACGCACATTCTGAGTATCAGTGATATCAGTGTGGTATTCCCACTTCGTCGTTATCTTTCAATTCGAACTTTGATCGTTTGACATCAAGCTAATGATTATCTCGCAATTGTAAATTCAGCTTCACTAATTAGGCAATACTTTTCAGAATTCGAACCAAAGAAATTATATACGTTTGATTGTGGGCTTGCATAAATTTAATTGACACCTCGAAACAGTCATAATCATCATCACTCATGATACTAATTATTCATAGGCTCGAATATTTTTCCCTGAACATTGAATTTACTTCCGCAGATGTAGCTGGCAGTTCCTCGCACGTCGTCTTCATGACGGACTACTCGAATTACGCGGCGATATTCAGTTGTCAAAAAATCGGTTTCGTAAATCGGCAAAGTGCAACAATCCTCTCGCGACGTCGTGAATTGGAGCAATCTCGAATCGACGAAATTCGCAATCGTCTGAGTAGTTTGCACATAAATCCCTTCGGTTTGAGCACCGTCCCCCAAACCGGATGTCCAACCGGCAACCAAACCCTCGACATAAGCATAGACCCGCACACATTCACGGCTGATCATATCGGCCACGTTGTAAAGAAGGCTGGTGAAAAATTGGGAAGCGGTGTCGAGTGGGTCGCGAAAACGGGAGGCAAGGTCGTGCAGAAATTGAGCGGTACGATCGGCAACCACTTATCGAAGAAGACCGAGTCTAACGACGTTTAATTGATACAGTAATGCGGCTACAGGATCAGTTCCGGCTATTATTTTATTGCCATATGAATTTTGATGATAATTATAATTGAATGACGATTCGCGTTTTTGGATGAGGATAGGTAATATTAAGAGTCGTAGTTTTATTTGTTAAATTCTTGGCATATTCTTGATCCTTACTACGACTCGAGATCAGATACCTAGAATCTAAATGATAAAGATTATATTTTAACCACTGATAATTTGAGCTAATCAATTCGATGTAAAAAAACAGGCAGATAATATGTATATTGAGTTAAATATAATGTGTGATTATATGTGTCTACGAAAACCAAAATTATAAATATAAACTCCTTACGATATTGTAATTTTTTGCAAATAAAATTCCACTCTTCAAAATTAGCATTCGAGGTTATTCTGCTCATTTGAAAAATCCCTCCTTGAATTATCCTAAAATAATAGTTAGCATCAGGTCCTCATTACAGTTTCGAAAATTTTGGAATGGAGTTATGGTTTTATCGAAACCCTTATGCACTAAATTTCAAATTTGATATCCTGAAGGATACGAAAGAATCGTGATCTTGATGTCGCTTCTTATTTCGAGTTATGCGTGGTTGCAGCATTGCATCGAGCCAGTAGTTTTGAGTCTAGAGGAGAAGTTGTGACTACGATAATGATTAATAACCCTGTGATACAAATTTTCCATCGCTACATGTTTATAGTGTACAGGCTGTATTACAGTATAGAGATATTTGATATAGATCAAAAAAATTAAAATTAATATTTAATTTGTATACTATTTATTTTAACTAAAAATTATAATTGTGAAAAAGTTTTTAATTTTGAATCTTGTACATTGAATAGATGAACCAATGCTTAATTTAAATCATAGAAAAACTGATAAGATTCCATCTAATTATCTTTATTTTCAATAACATACGTATTTGATCAACTGCAAGTCTAATAATAGTCGACTTTTCGATATTGTCTATCGTTCGATTGCTCAGAGGACATTCGTGAACTTATTTACATCGTATAGTCAACTATTCGCCTGACATGAGACAGTCAAGTCGTTTTTGAATCTACATTGAGTCCATAAAAGGACGGGGGCTCACTATGAAACAAAACGTGCGCCTTGAAGTCTGCAACCGCACACTCGTCCTCGCAAGCCGGGGCCACGTGTCGCAAAGAAGATGTTTACAGGAAATCAATGAGCTTCCTGGGGCTGTGGTTTGGAATTGAATCCGGCCACGAAAGTAACTGCGAATACTCAGTTTTGTCATATATCTGAAAGATTGAAGATAACTATAAATTGAAATATAAAGATCTTGTCTGCGTACGAACATAATCGCAAAAATCAGCACACGAGACAAGAAAAATATACAGGCTTTTATCATGCATACGTCGTAGATTTTTCTTGAAAAATGTGATTATATGTGGAACTCTTGACCCGACTAACGAACTACGATCTTGATCTCAAACTTTTTCTCTCATCCTGCTACTCGTTTAAATCTTAAGCGAACCGTTCGATGAGTGATTGCATCATTTGGTAAACACCTTACGAAATTCTGCAGCAATGCACGCATGGTATGCGGCGATCTTATGTTCGTACCTACAGACCGTCAGGGAAGGTCAGGCATTTTTCTATACTTATATACTAGGAACTGTAGTCGTCGTGTAAAAAAAAAACGTCTGTCAGACCGAAGCCGCATGATTACAGCATTGATATCTCCTCTGATATGGTCACGTTATTTTGCATCTCCCCTTTTTTACTCGCGGTAAAAAATAATCGTAGGTATATAGCGAGAGATAGACGGTCGTAGATAGATGAAATAAGGACACGGACATACGTGAGGACAGTAGTTAAAGCGGCATCGCGTATCATTCAAATAGTCAGTCTAGTGGTGGCCGTTGACCATTCAACGTCAATAAGACCATTTCATGCTTTTATAACTTGATATTGTCGTTTTATAAGTTACGATAATGAAAGATAACAAACATATTCGGTCTTCAAGAAACATCCCCTAGACGTCCATCGTCATTTCACGCCACTGGAGAACAGAATAAAGGTAACAGCACATCTACAATAGAATTAAACTAATTTTTTCAATCACGTCGATCTAGTTCAATAAAAAACAACAACGTCCCAGACAGCAAAGAACTCAAATTTGCCCAAAAGTCGTCGTGTAAACGTCAAATGTCCCACATTTTGATCTGTAAGAGTCTTTTAGACAATTTTGAGATCTTTGCTGTCCAGGGTGCATTTTAATTGTGGATGTCGAATTAGTCAAGCATTGGAACGACGCCTTCGGCGCATTTCGACGTTATGCCAATAATCGTTAATTTGTTTCACCTGCGATGTCAACCCCTAGAGGAATACGAGGGTCCTATAAATAGCCGAGCAACCTGTTCGGGTGTTGCGCACTGCAGCACTCACCGGGGTCGGCTTACCCGGTGTTTATACATACTTTCAGTTCGTTTTCTTGTACCAAGCCTCGGATATTTTTGGGAGAGACGAGTTAATTAGCAACCCAAAGCCTACCTGGTGTGATTTACCGGCTGTCAGTCGGTGTCGAGGTCTCGAATGGTCAGTTGGACGGGTAACCAAAAGTGAGTAAAAATCTAGTCTCATTGTTAGCCAGTACGACAAGTAAGCCACTCCTTCATTCAACGCGTGTTATCACCAGTTTTATCATTGATACGATTTTTTCGAACATCAGAAACGATTACGCAGGCACAATCGAGAGACGAGGTGAACCGCTTTGTTATAAGCAAGTGAAAAAAGTCAAAGATGACTCCAAGTTGTTATTCTGCGCTGTGAACGCCCAAGGTATTCCTGTGCTAGTCAAGGCTCCTTTTTCTCATCGATACCCGGAACGCAAAAGCAAATGAAAAAAGTCTGTTATAAAGAGGCCGATGAGATGGTCTAGTTACTAGTGTCATGGGGAGACGACGATACCGGGTCGTTTATTATTTCACTCAATTAATTGACTGGCTTGTGTCACATCCAGGCTTCAAACTCGATCTGGAAGGGATCAGCACGATCGTGATGTACCACAGTCAAAATCGAACTTAACACAAAGTAGCAAAGATTGCAACGCCATGCTTTCATCCTGCTATCGATAATCAAATCTAGAGTAGAGTAAATTCGCATTCGTTTTACGAGGATACGCAATGTTGTCATTTTTACTAGGTGCTTAGACACAAGCCATTCAGTTATGATCAGTGGTGATGAAGATTCGTGGACTTTGATCCAAATTTGATTTAAAAAGAAAAAATCTTCTTCATGATCAGACTGCAATGGTGTCTCTACTGAAAATTTGGACGTGATGTCATTTATCATATGATTTATCCTGTGAATTTGAATAAATATGTGAAAAAATCACATAGGCATGACTTATCAGCTATAATACCAAACAAATTACATGATAAACTACATAATTGATCATGTGATTTTTTATCTATTTGTTCAAAATCACATGAATGACACGATGATTCCGTTCATGACATTAAATGATTTGTGATGCGTCTGCGCAGATGTAGATTCGATTAATTCGGTTCGATGGATACATTAAATCGCGTTACTTATCGTCACCCGCGTAAGCCTTTGGCCCAAAGGTCTCGATCCAATTTGCACTTCTAGAGAAAATCTAATAACAATTTACAAGCAACAATACTTAAGCGGTACACGTGTATCAACAGTGCGAGGATCGTGTAGAACTCCCTCAAGTACCCGGGTCATGTAATCGGGGTGATATTCGAGTCACAACTTGGCCGGATCGAGGCTTGCTAACTTTAACCCACATATAGACCTGCAGACACGGCGATGTGTGAACCCTTCGTTGTGTTTTCATGTGCGCAAATTATCGTTAATAAATCTCGACTATCCGCTGACCCAATGATCCAGATCTCTGTTATCACGTTGGTCAACGAGGGGGCAGAACCGTTTCAGTTTATCGAAGCCATTAGCCGCAGGAAATTATGGAAAATAACTCTATTCCATGCTGAGCCGTTGAACCGTTGACCTTGCGTTTTTTAATCGAGTTTTTTTCACTTTTGTTTAATTATTCAATCATAGATTACTCAAGATCGGAATACTATTAGCATGCGACAGGCTCGACCTCGGGTGGTGCTTGACACTTTTTTTTTTCTATCCAAACGAAGGTGAGAGAATTCATTATTTCAATTCCATTGACAACGGACCATTTGTAGATAAAATGAAATGAAATTATTCTTAGAATTATCGCTTGCGGTAAAATCGTTGTGAATTATTCAGATTCAGGATTCTAATGTCCACTAGATGTTTGCTCGATGATTAATTATCGGGTTTTTGTTACGGCGCAAGGCTGAAGGCGTTTCGAGTGATTATCCATCGTGTATTTCCCCACAAGTTCGCTATTCGAATGATATATTATTTATAGAATTGGTTGCTATTTTTAGAATTAATTCAGGCTTCCTGTTTATCACGATTCATAGACTGGGATTTAGAAGAAATTATTTTGTTTTCACTCTCCGCCTCATTAAAACGATCATCTTTAATTTCCGGTATTTAATAACCATGATTATTCAAAGGGATCACCCGGGCATTTATAAATTGCTACTTTGATTGGTTGATGGCTCAATAATTACAATCCAGGCTAATATCAACCCCCCACGATTCGCGACCATCTCATTATCCAATCCGCTTCGATACGCGTCGAACATTCCTGACATCATCCACAGTCGAATTTTTCGCCAATCTCAAATTGGTCTGGTGATTCTTTTTCATTGAGGAAGTTTCATGCAATTTAAATAAAAAATAACAAATCTATCCGGTAATTTGATGATTAGGATTGATGAAAAACATATTACTCCCAATTGTTTACATTCGGTTCTCACGTAAACCAAGTTTTTCGATTCAGCGTTTGAATTCCGCGGTCTAGTGTGACGTCACACAGTACCTTTTACGCACAGATCTATCGTCTGATGGCGACACGGTCAACAATGGCCTGATGTGTGACGTCAGGTGGCGTTTGAAAATCTATAATTCGTCTAAAGTTGATTCTATAATTTTTCTAGTTTCTAAAAAACTTTGTTCAATCATCACGCACTCATTTGTTAATTATCAATCTGAGGAAACTTCCCTATTCTACAGATGATTTCCCGAATCGTCTGCCTCTGGCTCGTGCTCATGAGCGAAGCTCATGCCAGCGTCCTCGTCGCGGACAATACAATGTCTAGAATGGTCGAAGTCAATGCTGGAGCACCTTTCTGTGCTCTGTACAACGACAGAGGAGTCATTCAGAGAATGGTACTCGGCGCAGACCCCAGAAGAGTGCGTCAGATGTCTACAAATCTGGTCGTCGACTTGGAGGAGACTTGCAAGGAATCGCGAAATCGCGGAAAGGTATGGATCAACACCTGTGGGAATGTCTGTTCGAGAGGGTCACGAAAAATGTGGGATTTTTCAGAATCAAGCCCCGGGTGGACTGATCTATCCTGGAACCAAGTGGTGCGGCCCAGGAAACATCGCATCGTCTTACAACGACCTCGGTCTCCACTCTGCGGAAGACTCCTGCTGCAGAGAGCACGACAATTGTCCACTGACCATCGGACCCCAGAAGTGCCTCGACGGAATTTGCAACAAGTCACCCATCACCAGATCGCATTGTGACTGTGATGCTAAGTTCCGCAGATGTTTGCAGAGTCTGAATACAGAAGTTGCTAATACTCTTGGAGCACTGTTCTTCAACGTTGTTCAAGTAACTTGCTTCAAGGAGAGACGTCCCTGCTCCCAATGGCAGCGGTAAGGATATTCAAATTATCATCTTGGCGATAATATTCATTCAAAATTGAACAACTGTGTGTCTTTAGTTCCTCATGACGTCACTACCTGAGTACACTTGTTGTAGAGATGTGGTAATAAATATCGACGATGATTGGCATAGGAGATATTCAATCTCTGTAATATTCTGCTTACCACAATTACATATTTCAGCTGCTACGAATGGTCCCCGCGGTCACCAATGTTCGTGAGAGGACCAAGAACGGGTTCAGATAGAAATATCGGTGGACTAGATATCTTGAAGCTCAAATTAGCCGTGGCCAAATTGGGGCTGTCGCAGTTTCGACTATTGTTAAATAAATTGCTGAGATTTTGCTCTTTTTTCAAATTCTAATATTCAATTATCTCCTATCATAAATCAAGAACACAGAGTTTTATGGAATCATCCCGACACTCTCACCAGTTTTTGAGTTCGACTCTTCAGGAAAAATTATTCCCATACTCACAATCAGAGCAACGAGTTACAACAGATTTTATTGTAAATATAAACATGATACCGAATTCTAACTACTTCTGTGGTGGCGGAATTTCCTCTTCTCTCTTTCGAACTGATAGATTTTCGGGTATACGATACTCTGCTAGTCTCCAATGTTACGACAGTTGGTAGACGATCAAAGACAGCCGGTGATACGGTGAAGGGTTTCTATCAAAAAGTCTTGTCCCCTCTGACGTCATTGGATCTTCAAAGTCTAATTATTTGTCTTATTTTTTCAGAAACGGATACGAAGAGGCTGAGTCAAACCGCCTTTGTTCACAGTACAAATTTCGACCGAGTGACAAATACGTGCCTTTAATGCCTTTAAATATTAACAAATGAATTCGTAAGCAGCAAGGTGTTAACCCACAAGATTAACGATAGAACAAAAGTTGTATTAGATTGATTAGATTTTGTTCTATAGTTCGCACAGTTATGAAGAAAATAAATTCACTCGAATTTTTTTTCTTTGCGATTATTTAAAAACTGTATCTTGTGGGAAAAAAGCATATCCAACGATTATAAACTTCACATGAAACAGCAAAAAAAAAAAAAAGAAGACGATTCTTAGATACGTCAAGTTTATAACGTTGGTATGAACAATTTGGAGTAAAAAAAAGCCAATTGAAGAAAATTAAAACATCAAACACCGCGAATGCGTAAGTCTTACCTCAAACGGTTAATCCCCGAATAAAGGATTTTATGATAAAACGATGTGATATGAACTGCGATAACCAACAACGAAATACATATTGTTATACTGTAATACATAGAAATATAATTATATAACACTATAACTAGTATATAGACATTTATTTTTGATTAAATATTGAAATACGCAGCTACTTGTGAAGAAATTTCAATTAGTCTAGCTCTGATGCAATATTGATAACCACAGTCATTTTCTGTGTCTTGTTATATGTGCAACGGAATTTCAGGAGCCATAAATAGCCTCGGGGCAAGACCATTTGTTTCAATATATAGCAATTGCCAATTACCTCGAATGGCTTGATGCATTACTACCAGACCCATTTCTTTCAATTCCAATTCCAATATAGACAGGAGATAGTGAAGATTCTAATATCTAGCTTCATTCAATAGCATATTTTTCTACTGAATTTTAAAGTCCTGAATGTGCAATACTCTAATTAGAATATTTAAATACTATTATGAAATTTGAAGATGCGACGATGACGATAATTATCTGATAATTGGGAAAAATGTCAGCAGTTACTGTAATAAAACTGTGGGAATTGTCATTTCACATTTGATACGACCGTAGATGGTAAAATTAAAATTAAATATAAAATTATTATATAAACTGGCTTTATTGCTAGATAGAATTAGGTATAAAAGATCTATAATAATTGAGCATGTGAATATATTATTGTTATTAATAAAAATTTATCCAAAATTTAACAAATATATTTATGTGGCATAATAATTTACAAATAAATAAATAATTTACGATCTTATTCTCCACATTATTGGAAATACTGTATAATGTTAATATATTATTTTTCAGTGATTCGTCATAGAGGCAACATCATTTTTTATTTTTATTCAGGTCCTTTAGATGAAAGATGAAAGTAAAAATGAGTTTTATACAATACAACTTTTATACAATATAATTTTAATAGTACAAAATCGAAATAGTTCTTTTTTAATAAATAAAAGACTTTTTTTTGTAAAGAACCGTTGGAAAAGTGAAAATTCGACCATAACTGTTTCAATTTTTATTTTCAAAGCCTTATATTTTGAAAAGAATTATTATCGCCTGCCTCTGGCTTTCTCCTTATCATCGATATCGTACATCGCGTTTAATTTGCGTATAACACTCTTCGCTCTATCACTAATGAAGTTATCGACTTGACCGAAGACGTTGACCATCTGAATCATTTTTTCAAAGCCCCTGTTGACCCTTTCCGCTTTTTCTAATTCCGTCTCCTCCTTTTTTTCCGGCACGGTAGCGGTCCACTTTGGAGTGTTTTGTTTTTTGGCCACCAACGATGCGAGCTTTTCCAAAATATCTGTGTGCTCCTTCGTTATCTTATCAGCTCCGATTGTAATCGCGCTGCTCACCTAAAAACACCACGCGAATTTGCAGTTTTTAATCTCTCAATCATTTCACTGAATTTCGGAATATCTACAAAATATTTATGAATACTTAAATTCCAGCGAAAGTTATTATTGAGGGATGAATCGAACCATAAAACTTACCAAGAGGAAGACGAAACACAGAAGAATGTTTGGTCGACAGGGAAAAAATGCCATGTTGATTATCCAGAATTGCAGAATTTAATTTCGATCAAATGATTCAGGTGACAATAAATTTTGCAATTGTTGTTCCTCAATTACGCAGACACCGGATTCTTTCTCACTGTTGGACAAACTCGAAAATTTAGAACGTAAAACAACGCGAAACAGGTATTCGATCAACTTGATATCGTTTCCTGCGAAAAACACTTGACGAAACGTCCAACCGCAGCGTCACTAGGAGAAGTGCACCTGACCACTGGCTAATTGTGCGATATTTAAAAAAATGTGCCACCCAGCGCTAATCAACTTTCGACGTTCTACGACTTTGCATTTTCTTCACCGCGAAGAAACGTCATGACCTTAAAAAATAATGCTGAATTTTATACTAACATTGTCTTTTTTTTTTTTACTCACATCAGGCCATCGTCAATGCGGCCATCCTCTACTAAATTGACCCTGGTAGAATTTTAGCAACTTTTTTGTGTTCTTTATTCTGTCTCGAGGAGACTTAGGACGAGAAGACCACATCCGGATTAATCCATTCCGCAAAACCTGTAGCAGAATATATTTCAATGAATTTTTACCATTCCTAAAAAAAAGATACATCAAAAAATAGAATCTATTTTATGATTAATTTTCAACGATTTATACACCGAATATTTTACACCTTATTTGAGATGCGATGAATCCTGAAAACATCGGGATTCAGAGCCATCGTATAGGTGTCTTGAGCTGTCCAAAAAATGCAGCAATAAGCAATTGCGAAAATTATCACGCGTGCCATTTGGGTGTATAATTTCGCAGGCAGATTCACTACTTTTGTTCGTTGTGACCTAAATCGAGCCTGAAAGTTTAAATATAAACGAGTGTTTATCCGAGGCGAGGCTGTATCGCGAAAACAAATTGCGCCATGAGACAAAACTCAGGAAATAAATTTCATCGCAAACGCACGTTCCTCGAACATAAAGCCAGTGCAGTTTACAATTAAATGAAAAATCACGATGCTTTCGCATCGCTCCTCAAAGTTAACAATGACGTGTTATTGTTTTGTATTGATAGTGACTCTAGCCGCCTTATCTAGCACGGTAAATAATCGACTCTATTAACAAACGATCATACTAATCAAATAATTGTCCCTGCATGTTCCACACAAACTTCGAAGTAAACATGTTTTCGTCAATTCTTCGTCTCTTCTTATGCAAGCATCGATACCATTATCAGAAGCCACGCTCGCGGTCCATGTCTGAAAAAAAGTTTCACGATCATTTCGATAAATCTCAAGGCTACATCATTTTTTTTGCGACATTTTATAATCGTGCGAATGCATTTAACGAATTTTATCCTCTACAGACGTTGGCTTCATCTACAAGAGCTAGTCGTACCGACTGCGGTAAAAAATCGGCAGCACTTCCCTCAAAATACGACAAATTGACTTCGATGTTTCTCAGCGCCGTAATCAGGGCAGCTTCCCGTATCTACAAGCGGATGCCACAGCGGATGAAACCACCCCCGATGACGGTCAAGATTTCTGAAAGACCGAAGAGACCGATCGTGGTCGATTTCTCGCGTGAAAACATTTAGTATAATCTTTCTATAATTTATGCAAATGTGACAATAATTAAGATTATTGTATCAGATTATACAACGACATGAAAATAAATTTCTCCGCAAGCTGATAATGATCTACATACGTGTAATTTTATTTATCATTGAAATCTTTGCGACAGGGTGAAAGGAAGAGATGTAATATAAAATGAGATTCAAAGTGCAAAAATCGTTTATTCGTTAGGTTAAGAATGAAAAGAAAGTAAATGTACAATTGAATCGCATAATTGAGTTAAAATAGTGCATGGATCAAGTAGCGTAATCCATTATGGAGCTCAGGCCTTTGGCTTTGCGCTGGCAAAGCGCTGAACCTGCGAGTTGAGTTCCTGGGTAGCCTGAACCGCAAGCTCAACAGTCTTCTTCGCGAGCTTGGCCATGTCCTCCTGGATCTGTCCGGAATTGCGGCTGATGGTCTTGGCAGCGACCTCGGACTGTTTCACGATCGTTTCGATCCCGGAGGAGAATTTCGATTCCAGCTGAGCGACTTGGTCCTTGGCGACCGGTACCTGGGCGGCGACGTCGTCGGCAACCTTCATCAAGCTGGTCTTCACACGTTCCCACAAATTCGTGATTTCGGGAGCCTGGTTCTTCAGCTGTGAACAATTTCACGAAAAAATAAGCACACAGATCGAAGATCGAGGGCAAAGCTGACTCTGCGTTGTCATTATTATATACTTTTACTGATTTATCACATTCGCGTTATTCAACAGAGGATAAGCACAATTTCCTGAGACGGAAATCACAGCGTTTCTCAACCATCTGAGAAGCAATTGACTCGTCTTATCGTTGCGAGATTAATTATTGCTGGCTTCCATTATTATCAGACATTAATTCTCGATTGTTATACATGGAAGGTGAGAAGTTTGATACTTTTTGGCTCACCTTTTCAGTCATCTCGTCGACGTAACTCTTGACGTTCGTGGCGAGGGTGGTGCTGTGATTTCTCAGGGTCTCGATGACAGCTTCCTGGTTCGGGATGTTCAGGTTGGCCCTGAGCTCCTCACCAAGTTTTTCGATGTGACTCTGCGCCTGATTGATGAGGTCGGCCAGTGGGACGGGTTGATTCGCAGGGGGTGTTGCGGTTTGGCGAGCCTCACCGTAGGCCACAAGGGCGACGAGGACGAGGAACAGACCGAAGGACTTCATGCTTGGATGGTTTCTACTAGCTGAACCTAAGGCAACTATGAGACTGATGCCTGTTCGAAATGACTACACACTTTTATAGGCCATCTTATCGACGACGTTGAGGGCAAAGTGTGTTTATCTTGGGTCCGAAGACCCCGCTCATCCCCTCACTAAACCATGAACCATGTACGTGGTATCCTATCGCATTAGTGTGTCAAAGGCATGATAACGTCTATTGTCGAACTCGGTACCTACGTTTACCTTCGTTGTGAATGTATTCAATTGTAAGAGAGATAGAAGTGAGGAAGAGAATTGCGCAGTTTACACGATGGTGCACGTGATCTGCAATTTATATCGTGGGTTATCGATATTTCTTCCAATTGTAATAAAATTTAGACTAATGAAGAGACACGTATTCAATCAACGATAATTATATAAGAAAGTCTTATATAGAGTCTTATAAGTCTTATGAAGAAAGAAATTATATAAGAAACTTGATAAGAAAGTCTTTGTATTCATCAGTCAATTCGTCAAAGCTGATTTACCTGATAGAATTTTGTGACCAAGAATACAGAAAATCAACTAAAACTTGTGTTGTTTTTCTGTTTATCCAACAATCATATTATTCATTAGAACATAAATTATTTTCTTAGAATTTTTCGGACTCGACGAATCAATTAATTAATTGATATATCTGTAACTGAGGAGAGTTACTCCGTTTGAATATATTCGTACCGTCCGAAAAAGTCTAAGAATTTAAAAGACACGGATAATAAAAAAAAAAAATTCAGCAATCTTAGAAGTAGGTATTATAAAATCTAGTTTGATACTGAACACCTACAAAAATTTTGCAGAACGATACCAAAAGGAATATTGAAAGTTACAAAATTTTCTGCAAATTTTGAATTTTTTCACTCAAAAAATGAGCTGTGGTTTATTATTTGGATTCCTTTGTCTTTGATATAGATGCGTTGTCATTCTTCCGTGAAACCGTGGTCTCTAGATTGAACAACTGTACAAACGATATGATGGATAACAAGAATGCACTTAGACCTCTAGATAAGTTGAACAGATTTTTTTTCAATAATTATAAGAAGCGATGTGAAGCTATGCACGTCATGGCCATCGGGGTTGCCAATATTTGTTGTAATCCAAACGATCGTGTCTTTTCTGCAAATTGCTAAATATCGCTGATTCATCGCATCGCGTTTCACTTGCATAAATTTTGAAAAACATCGCAATAATCATACTTCCTGATTTTTATTTCAGATAACCTCACGATTTTATACAATATATTGCAATAAAAAATGACACGTGCGCCTGGGTACGTTTACACATTACAACTCTTGGAAGAGATTATTATGTTGTTTCATAAATTTGTATATCATCGTCTCCTTGGTAGTCTTGCGGCACACGTAATCATAATTTTTCATCCTCCTGCTACATTTAATTAAACGCCATCGTAAGCGGATGCGATTTCCTTCAAATTTCAGAATTATTTTATGGGTCCAATGTGAAATGTCCGAAGATCCGAGACCCTGTTTATCTCTATGATGAATTTATAGAAATTCATTGTATTTTGTCAGACATTCTGTAAATAGTAGTCCAGTCAAACAAAATGTTATTCAAATATAGACACTAGAGTCTAGAGTCTAGACCGATGCATGCGGGTCGTGGATCCATCCTTAGAGATAGACGAGTAAAGGTCGGAGATACTGTCCAATCGAATTATCGAAATAATGATCCATGCCTGGGTAGAGATCCTCGTTTTCCTCATCTTCTTCCATGCGGTTCACCTGGGCTGCATGTTTCGCAGTAGATAAGATTAAATCGACGGATTTCATCCCCAGCTTGAGATTTTGTTTTTATTATAACTAAAGATGGTAAACGATCAAGAAAAAAAAGCATACGTCATCGGAAATAATTTACGACGCTCGAACGGCTGAAAAAGAAGGTGAAATTGTGGATTTTGTATCTAAAAAACTGTTTATTCAATTCAAATGGGGTTTTGGTTATTTCAAAATTTGTACATTTGGGTACTTTCACAATTTTCTTATCAATATTGAAGCACTGAGAGCGCCGTCGTCGTGGCCGGCGTCGAAGGTGATTCCCGCTGCTACTGTTCGCATTTGATAATTTTTGGAGCACTGGATTATGATCTGAAAAAAAACCAATGGATTCCAAAAATATGTTTTTTTGTTCTCTTTCGTCCTAAAATTCGAACTTTCTATTCAATAAAAAAAAAGTTGTAGTTTGAAAAAAAAAAAAAATCCTGTAGCCACTCTTATATTATTTACGCAAAAACGTTGTATCCAAATCTGAAGAAAATCGGTTAAGCCGTTTTCGAGATATTTTTGTAAACGACTACGGAAACTATGCTTTGAGATAATCGCGTTGAAATTTTGGCAGAAAATTAACGCACTAAGTCAACTTAATAATTACGACAATTTTTGGGATTTCAGCGTAAAATTTACACACAGTATACTGCATAGTTCAAATTTTGAGATAATGAGATAAAAGATACTAACCATTGTATACTGCCAACCAACCAGCGGCTTTCCGGCTAATGACTAATTTAAAAAATTCCACAATTTGACGTATTTTGGGATGAAATTCACACAAATTATTCTTCATACTTCAAATCTGGATGAAATGGAAGAACAAATAATGGATTTTGGAAAAATTCTAGTCATGACGAAATCATGACGGTAATTTCATAAATTTTTATTTTTATTTTCGGCATTCCATACGCCTAGTAATTCTGCTACTTGCCTTTTTTGTTACTCCGATTCAATTCCGTGGACTTGGATGTATTCGAAGATACCTTACTCTCGTTAGAAATCGAACATGTAATAAGCACTTCGTTTAGACGAAATATTTGCAACGAAATGAGAAATTCCATCGGTATCTTGTAGCACAATACAATTATGTGAATGTAATATCGTGCTGTCACTGGAAGTGAACTTTGGAGTGGTTGATAAAGACAAAGAGTCAAGGTAGGTATTCGCCACGAGTCTTACTCTAAAGTGAACAATTTTGCAAATAACTGGACAATCTGTGCGGAGAGTCTAGCGCTGACATCGAATCCAGATGAGCGGCTACTATACGAAATATTTTCCAAATTTATTCATCATTTCAGCATACAGTCTCTTATAAACAATATAAGTAAAATTTGTAGTTTGACCATCACTTCGAATCGGACCAAATAATGCGTGTATGAAACTAAAGTTTCATCTATTATGTACGCTGTCTTAGTTTCCTCAAGATGTAAAGAAATGCTTAATTATAACAGCGCAATTGAAGGGAGGCGAAATTTCTTTCCGAAAATGAATTTCACTTATTGGAAAATTGATGAAATTAATTTCATTCTGCGAATACGAATCATAATTTTGTTCAGAAACATTCATTCAACCTTACAATCGGCTGACGCAATTATGCTAACGTCAGCGTTCAAGATTCTATACCATATATCATTATCATTATAAGCAGAAACTGTTTCATGTAAGAATTAATCTCACCTAGATCATGCAGGGTTTTTTGATGATCAACTTATTCTAAGGAGAGGTTTGGGATTATGAAAAATCGATATTTGTATTCCAGTTGTTTAGTCATAGATTATCTCATTCGGTTTATTCATTTTTACATATAAAATCGTGAGCAGCTATATTTCATTTATTTTAATATTTAATTGACCGAGACAATACCGAGATAATCTCTATGCTCAATGTATTCGTTGATTACATTTTATTCTGTTTTGGGGATAACTGCTTGGATTTGAGACTGAACGCGGGCTACGATGTCCTCGGCCATTTTTTTGCCGCCGTCTAGTACTGGCTTAACATTAGGGTCGTTGCTGAAGTCCTGTATCGCTTTCTCTACCTGGGTCATGATTTTTGCTCCGATCTCCTGAGTTTTTGCCACAATTTCGTCCACAGTAGGGGTTCCTGCAGTTGTTCCTGCAGTTGTTCCTGCGGCTGGCTCTTCCCCAGCTGGGGCGCCCTGAAGAATTGAAACGAATTTATGTCAAAACATTCACAATCGACGATACCGTGACAATTGATGCGATAGTGCAGCTACATTCAAACTCTTATAAATTGATTTTGAATTTCAACTACGTTCGAATCTGCAATTAGATTTCTCGGTATACCAAACACAAGATTGTGGCGAGCGTTCTGTACCATCCAATATACATCTTAGTTACATCTACGTCATCAGAAATGATTATTTGAAAAATAGTGCGAGACAGAAAGAAATTTTGGAAACAAAATGAACAGTCAGAACGTTGCTCGGAAATGGAAAATTCCATCGGTATCTTGTAGCATGAGAGATAATCTCGTGTTGTAAAGTGGACTTTGGTATGTGGACTTTCATCTCGCCACATGAAACAGCCTTAGAAATTTGTTTAGAGTAAACGAATATTTCGTTTGAGACAAAAACGAGAAATAATAGTTGTTATGATGATAGAAAAATGATTACCTGGATCAAGCAGACGAGGCACATGGCCAAGAGGGCGAAGAATAAAACGCGAGCCATTTTGATACCTTCTTCTTGAAGAACGTTAGCACACTGAATAGTAAGCAGATTCAGAAGTAGCCAGCTAAGCTATGGACAGGTCAGAGGTCGGGAGATATCGTCTGACCTATGACGCGGACTCAGGCGTCGCGTCATTCTTCGAAGATACGAGATTTCGACCCCTCCACTTCTCGATGAGGCAATAATGTTCCACGAATTTCGGTATTTCGCGATATCGTGGCCTTCTTTCATCGCGGTCTGGAAACATTTTTTTAAATTCCTTCTAAAAAATAACAGGCGATAAAAATCTTCTCCTTGAAAACTGCGTCGTTGAGATTCATGAGGCTCAAAGTTTATCGATATAAATGCTGAAATACTGAATTCAATCACCCAGCTAGAGGCCGTTTCTCACAGCTATCCATATAACGTCCTCATCGTCTCGTCAAAAAATGTGCAGACTATAGACCGAGCCCTGCATGATCGGGGCAAATTTGTATAATACACATGAGATAACGCACGAGTCGCGGATCGCCCAAGGGCGACGTTGCGAGTGATCCTAAGATTGATATGAACCAATGAAAATATTCATATTGACTAATAAGGCAGAATATTCAATGCTGAGCAAGATTTCATATCAAGTTTTAATTCTTTTAATTGACGTTCTGCACCTCTGCTAATTCTACGATTTTTCTACCTGTATTTGTACATTATTTGTAAATCCCGGTCCTATTCTCTTATACACTCTGGGAGTTGAACAATAAAATGGAAAAAGAAACTGTAAAGTTCTACGTTCTTTGATAGTCTACTACTAAGATAAAAAAATCTACGCTCTGTAAATTCTTTATTCGACTTTAGATATCACTTTTACATACGTTGCATCTGCGTACTTTGGTTGGTACGACGATAAAAGAATTTTTTTCCCTGTCATCCGTTTACTTTATCGGAATCGAGTGTCAGAGTTCAGAGTTCATTGACTCTGACCTCAAAAGTAGTAGTAATTTATGCCTTGTTGGAATAACGATGTGTGGAATATATTCGTCACTATTTAAATAGTTTTTACGTTGCCCAGGGATTTCGAGATCACGTTTCCAGCGACTACGTCATTCATGTAACGACGATTAACGCTACACATACTTGCAGATCAACGAAAATCACCGAATACTAGCCTGATCTTCTGCAAGACTTTTTGCGGTTGAATATTCACCTCAATGTATGTATACATACAACAGTATAATGGATAATGGAATGGAAATATCTGTGTGATAATGTGGACGACAACGATAATTGAAAATTGTATATTTATGATGATCAAGTCTCATTTATTGATAGTTCAGAACACAGTTTATCACATATATGACCAGTGTCAGATTTTTGTGGTATTCTTTTTTTTTAAGCGAATATGAGAAAATCAAAGTACGATATGTGAACTGTCACTGATAATGAATGACCTGTACAGAGGCGATCGCATATGAAAGGCATACGTAACTGTGGATTAAAACGAATTACATGAAACATGATAGTTTCTCAATTTATTGTTTCCTCGATACAGTTTTTGTTCTAGCACACGTAATTTATATTTTTTAAACAAGAGATCTGCACGTTTGAGGAACATGTAAATGGAAACGATGCCTGATATCACTTCTTAAATTCTAGTAAACTTTGTCGACAAGAAAAGTTGATGTTCTGAGGGCATCGATCAAGTTGCAGTAGTTTCCAAAGTGGTTGAAGAAATCGCCAGCCTCCCAGCCTCTCTCTGCTTTGCTCTCTTCAGCTCCACCTTTGTACCAGAATGGAAGGTGTCCAAGACTCCAAGAAATAATTCGATGATTGGTCTATTTTGTTGCCGAAACTCCTTCTGGGGGGTGGTCGGTTTGGCTGGTCGTCTTTTTGGCATTTCTATAGACTCGGAACTCCACGATTCGGCGAACGTCATGACGACACACGTTAGCGCAATAATCACGAAACAATAGCAACGAAAGACCTTCATTTCCGAAATCGATCAACGGATCAGTTGTTAAACGTCGAACGTCGAGACTGCGTTGAGTTTCGATTGATTAACTCCGTCTAGGAGCTACTAAACACCTTTGAGAGCATTTTTTATTGCGGTCATGAAATTGGGCTGATTCAGCACATTTTTCATACTCGACATTCTGATACCCACACTAAGCCCCACTAACATTCCACGGATTTTAATTTGTGCAGTTTGATCATTTTACACGGCCCCAAATTTTATCACATTAGGATTTTGATGGAGGTAGGAAAATCTTGAGAAGGATACATAAATCAGCTGCAGAAGATGATTGAAAATATTCTTTAATTTAATAGATATAACACATATATACATTTTTGTCACGACGAGTATCATTTACGCGTGAAAAGTAAGAGGCCGATCGTAGAGAAGCAGGTTCAATGTTTCTCAAAGCGAAGTACAAACAAACTCAGCCACTGAAATCATTGTGAGGGATTTTGGCATGTTCGTGACTTCAGTCTAATCGATTTTCTACGAATTGCAAGGCGGATGCACAGCATTCAGGAGAGCATCGAATTGGATACGATGCTGCTTTGCGAAGTTGTTCTCTGGCAAATTCACTAATCCCGTAGAACCGACAATTTTTTTAGCCAAATCTGCCGAATTGATTACCCTGAAGGTCACCGTATCGACGGATTGCTGAAACGTGCCAACTAAAGCATCACCGTTGTTAGCTGCAACAATCACATGGTCTCCCGATGAAAGGGACTGTCCGTCGGCAGCTGCAACGACACCCGACACCGGAATCGTGATATCTTTTGTCGCAGCAGAAGAACTTTCAGATTTAGATCCTGAAACGCTAGATGCTACTGTGCCCGAAGATGTCTGCTCCTCCTGCATCTTCAATGCGTTCAATGTGACCGTCAAAGTCTCCAAGCAAGCCGTGAGATCAGCCAAATTGGTGATTGCTGGACTCGTATTCGAGGAACTCATCGGTGTCGTACTAGACTGCGAGGGTCCAGTCAATGTCTTACCAGACTGGAAGGATCCAGTCGATGTCTTACTGGACTGGGAGGAATCATTCGATGTTGTTGGTGCTGAGTTCAAGGAACCAGTCGATGTCTTACTG
>JAFFZH010012787.1:29686-47436 GCA_018420115.1 Euura saliciscinereae
AACCAGTCGATGTTGTTGGTGCTGAGTTCGAGGAACCAGTCGATGTTGTTGGTGCTAAGTTCGAGGAACCAGTCGATGTCTTGCTGGACTGGAAGGAATCAGTCGGCGTCGTTGGACCAGAGTTGGAGGGACTAGTCGATGTGGTGGTTGATCCACCCGTACTGCTGTCCGTAGACATGAAGGTACCAGATTCTATGATATCTGTACTACCGTCAGCATTATAAATGGTCAAGATATCCAGTATTTGATAGTTTCCAAAGCTAGTTAAATCAGTGACAGGGTTGGTCTGAGTGAGTATGCCATCTCCAACCTGGTGAATATTTCCGTTCGGATCGGTCACATAAGTCAGATGATCATCAAAAGAGAATTTCGCCCCATTCGTCATGGCTAAAGTGGGATCAGAGTTCTCTGTACGCGAACTAGAACGGGCACTGTCTACGAACATAATTCCAGCGGTCTTCGAGTCCTCAGTTCCATCAGGATTAGTTACAGTCGATGCTTTCTGAATCGCGTAAGTTCCTGTGGTAAATTCGTTAATTTTCGGGTCATTGATGCTGTAGAAACCGATGCCCACGTTGCCAGCAGCATCTGGGGTCGCAAAGATGCGATCGTTGAAGAGGAAGTATCCACGATCGCCTGGCAAAAGCGTTCCTTTGGTGGGCAATGTGGTACATTGAATTTGTCTGTCGAAAAGGGATGATGTAGAGTTGGGGGACGTTTGAGAAGCAGCAGCCTGACTGTCCGTAGTGGTTTGGGCTGTTGTTGAGCTTGTCTGCGATACATCAGATTCACTGGTAGTATAGACAGTGGCTCCAACGCATCGACTCCGAGTCGTAGAACAAGATTTGGTGGCGTACAGTATTCCTGACTTTGTGATGACAGTCGTGCCGTTAGGATACGAGTTGGAAATTGTGTGCTGAACATCAAATCTACCGTTCGCTCGGCACTTGCTGATCGGATTGATTAAGGAGAATGTTCCGTTGTCAGTGGACGTGGAGACGCCTTTATCGTCGACGGATTTGATCACGTCTTCGCGCAACGAGTACTTAACTTTTTTGTCCGGATTTGTCGTGGTGGTCCCATCACTTGATTTATCCACGAGGTAAGTTCCTGACTCTATCTTGATGGTCTTGCGTTTGGTAGGTGAGCTGGTTTCGCGAGAATGGTTGTGGTAAGAATGGTCAACAAAGAATCGTCCGTTCCACGAAACCCCCGTGTTAGGGTTCAAAAGATAGAACTCTCCTGATTTCAGCATATGGATAACTTGTCCGCGATCGTCCTTTTGCGGAACGAGGTACTTGGTGATCGAAAAAGCTTGTCCGTCAGTGACAATCTCCGTAGGGTCAATCGGGGTTTTGGTACAAACTGAGGAATCATCGATCGCTGTGGTTTGGGCAGGTGTACTTGGAGCAGGGAAGCAGTATGTTCCAAGGGACAGTATCCCGGCCTTTGTGACGATCGTAGAACCGTCAGGATTGGTCTTGGAAATTGTATTCTCAACCACGAACTTTCCAATGGCGGAACTGCTGATCGCCGGATTGAACAGAGTGTACGTTCCCTCGTCGATGATTCTGGAGTCGCCATTATTGTCGAAGTACTTGTGCACGCGTTCTTGGTACGAGTAGCTTATTTTGTCGCTCACAATGAGTTGATCCCTACCGGATCCGTCATTCGGTGGATTGACAACGAACGTACCCGACTCTGTCACGTCGATCGTACCTGGGGCTGGCGACGTGGTCGAAGAATTGGCAGCCCAGAAACTTCCGGTGTAAGAGATGTTGGTGTTAGGGTCCATGAGACTAAAATTTCCCATTTTCGTAATATTTACGATTTTTCCCGCGGCGTCCCGTTCCGGAACGAGGTACTTGTTGATTATGAAAGTTGTTCCATCAGTTGCAAGCGTCGCGGGGTTGATGGATGGTGCACCAGAAACTGAATCTTGATCGTTCGTAGTCGTTTGACTCGTCGACGTCGTAACGATTTGACCTGTCGACTTTGAACCCTTAGTCCTGGGCTGGCTTGGATAAGTAGCTGGAGTGGTATTCAAAGATGTCGTCTGCGACTCATTGCTCTTGCCGTTAATTATCAACCTGCCCAATTGACTCACGGTTGCAGAACCATCAGAATGCCTGTTTATAAGGGTATTCAATGACTCGATCTCACCGGAAGACAGTATCGCGCCAGTTTTGTTATCGAATTGATCGAATACTGCTCTCCTAATCTGATAGGTATCAATATCTGCAGCAGTAACGTTGCCATATGTATAGGTAGTTGAAAATTTAGCACCGTTAATGATGTCGGAGTTTGACGTTGAATTTGAATTGGAGTCATTAACATAGGACACTCCGTCCTTCTTGACAACTGTGGTTCCATCGCTGTTTGTCACAGTAGAATATGTCTGAATCACCCGCGTACCTGTCGTCTGCTTTTCCGAGTTGGGATCCTTAAGGCTGTACATTCCCCTACCCAAGTTTCCATCAGAGTCAGGTGTTTTGAAAAGGTCATCTTCGACGAGCAAGTATCTATCGTAGTTCTCAGTGTAGTCAATTTTAGCATTCGAAGATGAGCCATCGGGGTTGTCTACGAACAACAGACCCGCCGTGATAATTTCGACGGCATCGCCAGACTGAGCCTTTTGAAGTCGGTTCGTGACCACGAAGGTTCCAAACTTACTAAGACCCTGTTCGGGAAGTGTCACTGTGTAAGATCCCTCTTCAGTGATGGTCGTTGTTCCGTTTTCGTCAAGTTTTGGACCGATGGCATTGACAACCAAGAACTGTACTTCGATAGAGGTAAGGCCATCAGCGGGTGATTTCACCACCAACTTGCCCGACTTCGTTACGACGATCGGGCCGGAGAATAACTTTTTGGTCGAAAAATTGGTCACCTCAAAAGGTCCCGTCCAGGAAGTGTTCGTCAAGGAATTCTGGAAGGAATAATTTCCCATTCTTTTCTGGTCGATGATATTTCGCTGCCCATCCCGCATCGGAGTAACGAGCTCCCTGATAATGAAGGCCGTGTTATCGGAGAATATAGAGGTGACATTCCACGATGGATAGTCGGCGGTCGATGAAGTCCGAGCTCCAGGGGCAGCTACGGGTTGGACAGCTTTACTTGTATTCAAACTGTTTAGAAGAGGTTGTAGCGAATCTTTCGTGATCGACAAAGGCTTGGTAGCTACGGGTTGGACAGCTTTCCCTTTATTCAAACTGGTTATAAGAGCTTGCAGCGAATCTTTCGTGATCGACAAAGGCTTGGCAGAATTAGTTAGCAGCTGCTGCTTATTGGCTGATGTAGCATCAGATCCTCCGACGGACAATACTCCGCTCTTGATAATTTCCACACTGCCGTCAGGATTAGGCTTGGTAATGCTATTGACGATGATGAACTCCCCAGTCTTGGTGGTACCTAAGGCAGCGTCTGTCAGATTGTATATTCCTCTTTCGACTAATTGCTGCTTTCCGTTCTCGTCGACTTGTTCAACCGCGTTATACTCCACCGCGAAATTTCCTTGTAACTTATCGCTTGAAGAAGGTAAATCGACATCATAGACGCCATAGCTTTTCAGGTAGATGCTTCCGTCGGTAGTAGATTCAATGCTTCCATCCTGAACGGCAAAACTTCCGGACGACGAAGCGGACGTGGAGGGATCGGATATCTGGTACGTTCCATTCCGTACGACCCCGACAACGTTTCCATCGCCGTCAATCTCCGTCGCCAGAAGGTCTTTGATGATGAAGGTTGCTCCGTTTCCGATTATAGCTGTGGCGTCACTCAAAAGTGGAGTTGCGCTCTCGACCTGAGTCAAAGTACTCGTAGAGTTCTCGCTCGCCGCGGCAAGACTTGAAGAAGAAACTACTGCGACCTCAGTGGGTTCAGAATGAATCAAAGCTTTGTACAATTCGTCTTCAAAGCTCAACACGGATCTGTAGATCTTCTTGGCTCGTGCACTTTCGTCCTGTTGAATAGCTTGATCTATGCTGGCGACGTACCGTTTTACGACTTCTATGACGTTACAGCCCACGCCTCCGCCAGAGATTACCACGTTGGTCACAGCGTTCACCAAATTCGAAAGAAGTTGCCTCACCCTCTGGGGCGCGTCGCTTTCAACCACCGTCACAACCGAAGTTTCCAAATCATTTAAGCAACTGCATACTGCCCGGATAGTAACTTCACTTTGTCCAGTCAGAGCCGATGTCAATGATTTGACGTAATCTGCAACTGCGTCTTGTACCTCGGCCGATGCATTAGTAGCGGCCAATCGAGCGTTGAATGTTAGTATCTTGCTACACAAGTTTGGAAGCTCAGCTTTAGTCAGTTTCCCAGTGATAATTCTGACGACGGTATTGTGAAGATCGTCCAAAGCTGGTTGTACAATTTGATTATCTTGTGCGGGCATCCAATTGGCAATCAGGACCTTCAGCTTTTGGTACTGATCAACTAACTTTGTGAACGTCGCATCCGAAATTCCTAGACTCGACGTCGGGTTAGCTGCGATCACGGTGTTGCTTTTCAAAGCATTGAGACGATTGACCAAAGTCAATAGCAGGCTCGTTTCCAGGTTTTCAAGCGCGTAATAGTTCGGCGTGTCGTAAGTTGGAATGTTCCCAAGTACGTCCACCGAGCCGCCCAGAGTCGGAGACGAGAGATAATCCAGTAAACTTTTCGCCTGATTCAAAAGCTGTTGTCTTCGAACAGCCGAAGCATCTCCAGAGATTGGACAACTTTGGTAGTAACTTTGAACCAGTAATGGATCGCAGGATGGAGCACCGAGGATTCCATTTGGCCAACACACAGCCAGAAGCGAGATGCAGAAACACACTACTGTCCCTTTGATCTTACCCATCACGATACCGTGAAACCTAGTGAAGAGTCGCTCCGAGATCAGGCTTCATATAGTCTACCTACGAATTTCAAGTTCCAACACTGGACACGTACATCGTGTTCAAAATCAATAACAACACGCTGTTTGTCATTGACGTTGTTCATTGTTTTTGGCGATAAGACATCTTCGCTATAGTATCAAACTGTGCCATCAGCACAACAACTTTTACACATGTCCACCTTGTTGTTTTTCTCCAAATGCACGCATGCTCTCATTACTTATGCCGGAGAGGGGGTATATACAAGACTATTGGGCGAGTGAAATCGACCGTTTGTTGCATATTGGATTGCTATTTGCTTCCATCCCCAATAATCATCGCATCCGTACTTACATTGTGGAAAATTTGACGGATAATTTGAGGGAAAGAAAAGAAAAACTCGGAATAATTTTAGAATTATTGCAGTTATGAATCGTCTAAGTTCGTCCCGCGCAGCGTCCAGCTTCAAGTGCCCATCGTCCCAGTTGAACCAATTATCTGACCGCAAAATGCTTTGAAGTAAGTAATTCTTATGCTTACATCTTCGATGTGTAAGATTTGAGATAAAATTCAATATGAACATTGGTGAGTTGCATACATGTTGAGTTTTACATTTCATCATCACGTGAAAAAAAAATCGTCTTTGATGATTTTTTTTTCTAAATATAAAATCGTTCAATCTTCTTGAAGAATGAATTTACGGTAAAGAAAGATATTTCTCAGCTCGAGTTAAAGTTTGACGTGAAAATCTCATTTCGTTCGAGAGTTGTGTTGACAAACATTGTTGTGATACAAACGGCTTCAACGTTTGGAGTACTGCTCGGCAAGGACGCTACACGTGGTGCTCTCAATTACGTTCAGCGCTATACGTTCCATGATGTTGGGATTTTCTTCACGATTTGTTTTCAAAATCCTGACAAAGAAATTTGACTTCAATTTATTGTAAGAATGAATAATAAAACTAGAGATTTTTTTAATTCCACTAGTAGTCATAGACAACTCCACCTCAATCAGATCAAACTCGGCCTTTTCATACATCATGCCTTTTATATAATATTCATTCAAACTTTTTTTTCACGTGAAATATGTATATGTATATGTGAATTTTTCTTCTTTTGTCTCGGTAGTTTTTAATTGATCCATTTCACAATCGCATGCTTGCAGGTCATCTGGGCATTCTGGACTGCAGCCTCATCTACACTAGCAAGCGGTGGTCGAAACTCTATCCACCCTGGATGTTAATGCGACGAATCTGTCATCACTGCCTTCGGGATGATTTGGTGAATGCCTACAATGAAGGTTTGGACGCAAATTCCAGCATTGACATTTTTGTATGATCGCTAAATATGATAAAAACGATTTAATCTTACTATATGTTACACTGATATAATTCTTCGATTGACACTAAGGTACCGGAATGAAAGATAACCGAAACTGGATCCAAGGAACAATGAGATTGTCGACTTATTTTGATGTCACGAATCTTTGTCTGGGTTGCTCGTCTTGGCTGTCGTTGGTCAGCATTTTGGTCGCCTCCGAAGGTCATAAATCAGCAATAGAAATAAAAAACATGTGTCAGTGAAATAATAATAAGACAATAACGGACTGATTTCATCCGTAGTTGAAACAAGTGTCGTCTGTGTTAAATTTTGATTATTTAATGCTTTACAATACGATTTACTGAATACCTTCGATAACATTTATTTTTACGGTCACGAAATTGGGCTAATTCAGCACATTTTTTACTTGACGTTCTGATGCGTACGTTAAGCTCGACTTACATTTCACCGATGATAATTGGGCGCAGTTAAATCAGTGGCATGAATTATTATCTTACAAATTTCTAAATGTTATCGTATTGAGGGGTTCGAGGGAAGAGGAAAACTTAGCGATGGACGTTTTTTTAGTTCAATATACATTTTTATTAACACCAAATTCACTTCTGTCGTCGTGATCCTGTCGTCGGATTAGAAGCAGTTTCAGCAATTAGATTCTGAAGTCGGAGATCCTACTGTGCCTGAAGAGGTCTGCTCGATCTGACTGGGCCTTCAATGCGTTCAATGCCACCGTCAAGGTTTCCAAGCAAGCCTTGAGATCAGCCAAATTGGGGATTCCTGGACCAGACTTCGGGCAACCAGTCCATGTTACTGGGCTAGGGGTCGAAGTACTAGTCGATGATGTAGATGATTCGGTCGTAGCATGGCTAATGATTGGTTGGGTAAAATTACCAGACCTAATGATATCAAGGCTACCGTCAGCATTGCGAGTATTCAAGATATTCTGCATCTGATAGTTTCCGGTTATAGAGTCACCCGTCTTGGGGTTTATCTGAGTGAACACGCCACTTCCAACAGCGTGGACGTTTCCGTTCGGATCGGTCACATAAGACAGGCGATCCTCTAGCGTGAATTCAGCCCCATCGACGACGGCTAACATAGGATTGGAGCTGGTCGAACTAGAACTGTTGACATAGATCAGCCCATTGGTCTTCAAGGTCACACTTCCATCAGGATTCTTTGTCGCGGATAAATCCTGAATCGAGTAAATTCCTGACGTGTAATCGTTGCTCTCCGGGTCGCTAATGCTGTAGACGCCTTCTCCGCGGTTGCCACTGGAGTCCGGAGCCGCGAATACGTGATCATCGAACAGGAAGTTCCCGCGATCGCCTAACGGGGGTGTTTCTCCCTTGGATGTTTTGGATGTGGAGCAGAATCCGTTAGTGTACAGTATTCCGGACTTCGTGACGACCGTGCTACCGTCAGAATTTGTTTTCATCACCGTGTTCTCGACGACGAATTTTCCCAGTTTGGCGGTTTCAGCGGTAGGATTGACCAGGGCGAATGTTCCGCTGTCGGTGACTCTGGAGCCACCGTTATCGTCGGAGTAAGCAAACACGTGCTCTTGAAAAGAGTAGTTTATTTCATCGCTGAAGGGTTGTCCTATACTGGACCCACCACTCGGTGCATTCACAACGAATGTTCCCGATTCTTCCACGTTGATCTGACCTGGGGCAGGTGACGAGGTCGAAGACTGGTTAACGGAAAAATATCCAGAGTAAGAAATGTTCGTTTTAGGGTCTACGATAATATACTCTCCTGATTCTATCGTCCCGACAACATTTCCCGCATCGTCCTGTAGCGGCACGACGTACTTATTGATTATGAAAACTGTTCCGTCGTTCACAATAGCCGCAGGGTCGATGGATGGTGTATCAGAAACTGAAACTTGATCGGCCAGGGTGGTTTCTACGTTTTCTGGTGTTATGTCAAGAGGAACAGTTTCACTCGACGACGTAGAATCTCGATTCTGCGAACTGTCGCTATTGCCAATGATGGTCAGTCCACGGAATTTTCTCATGTTCGTGGACCCATCAGTATTGCCGATTGTAGCAGCATCCAGTACATCGATGCTGTACGCACGTATCGTCACACCAGTTTCTGGATCGGTTTGAGTGAATGTTCCGCTGCCAACCGATCCGGTACTTTGATCTAGTGTATCGACAGCCAGAAATTTGGCTCCATTGATGATGACGGAATTTTGGGTCGAGTTAGAGTCATAGTTGTCGACGTAGATCACTCCTTCGGTTGTCACAACTGTGTTTCCTTCACCGTCCTCCGTAGTGCGCAGCTTCTCGATCACGTAAGTACCTCTAATCTCCTCGTTCGACTGGGGGTCCGCAAAGCTGTACATCCCCGTGCCCAAGTTTCCATCAGAGTCAGGCTCATTGAAAATATAATCGTCCACGAGGAAGTATCCATCGTACGTGGCGCGGTCAGAGGATGAACCGTCAGAATTGTCCACGAACAGCAGTCCGGCTTTGATAATTTCGACGGCACCGCCAGGGTACGGTCTTGCAATGGTGTTTTCGACCATGTATGTCCCAGTCGCGCAGACATCTGTTGCCAAATCCGTCACCATGTAAGATCCCCCTTCGCTGGTTATCGTTTTTCCATTTTCGTCAACTTCAGGACTCACGAGATCGACAATCGAGAACTGTGCTTCAGTCGATGGGAGCGAATCATCGGTGGGGGAGATCACTTCGATCTTACCCGACGCTGTTATGGCAACCTGGCCCGACGACGATTCCTCCGTCGAATAATCGTCGACGTCAAAAGATCCCGACCAGGAAGTGTTCGTCAATGGATTCTGGAAAAAGTAAGTTCCCATTCTGACCTGGTCGATGACCTCTCCCTCCTCATCCAGCACCGGAGTCACAAGCTCGTTGACGATGAAGGCCGTGTTATCGGAGAATATAGAGGTGACATTCCACGATGGATAGTCGGCGGTCGATGAAGTCCGAGCTCCAGGGGCAGCTACGGGTTGGACAGCTTTACTTGTATTCAAACTGTTTAGAAGAGGTTGTAGCGAATCTTTCGTGGTCGAAAAAGGCTTGGTAGCTACGGGTTGGACAGCTTTCCCTTTATTCAAACTGTTTATAAGAGCTTGCAGCGAATCTTTCGTGATCGACAAAGGCTTGGCAGAATTAGTCAGCAGTGTGCCACCCGAGGAACTGGACGTTGCCGTAGACAGATTAGTTCCCGGAACAATCGTTTTGATGTTGGTAACTTTACTGAAGGCCGTCGTTGATATAGAGCCGTCCGCATTTTCTACTCGAATCGCATTCAAAAATACGGACGTTCCAGATTTTTTTATACCAGTTATGGGGTCCGTTTGAATGAGCGACCCAGTGCGATCGGTGTGAAATTTTCCGTGAGAATCCATGACTTCGACCTCGTGAATGATAAATGTGATGTCAGCGCCGTTCATGATGATTAACGAAGGATCGGAGTTATCGGTGGCACGATCAGCATCAACCCCGTCGCCGTAATACACGCCGGATATCGTCTTATCGACTGATCGATCGCTATTCGTGGTACTGGATGTACTTGAGACCATGAAAGTTCCGGACTCAGTGTTGCCAGTCCCAACTTTTTTTATATTAAATATTCCGCGACCGTTGTTGAGACTTTTTGGAACTTGTTCGGTAAATAGACAATACACGCCGTCACTGTCCAGAGATGGCTGCTTATTGGCTGATGTAGCATCAGATCCTCCGACGGACAATACTCCACTCTTGATAATTTCCACACTGCCGTCAGGATTAGGCTTCGTAATGCTATTGACGATGATGAACTCCCCAGTCTTGGTGGTACCCAAGGCAGCGTCTGTCAGATTGTATATTCCTCTTTCGACTAATTGCTGCTTTCCGTTCTCGTCGACTTGTTCAACCGCGTTATACTCCACCGCGAAATTTCCTTGTAACTTATCGCTTGAAGAAGGTAAATCGACATCATAGACGCCATAGCTTGTCAGGTAGATGCTTCCGTCGGGAGTAGATTCAATGGTTCCATCCTGAACGGCAAAACTTCCGGACGACGAAGCGGACGTGAAGGGATCGGATATCTGGTACGTTCCACTCTGTACGACCCCGACAACATTTCCATCGCCGTCAATCTCCGTCGCCAGCAGGTCTTTGATGATGAAGGTTGCTCCGTTTCTGATTATAGCTGTGGCGTCACTCAAAAGTGGAGTTGCGCTCTCGACCTGAGTCAAAGTACTCGTAGAGTTCTCGCTCGCCGCGGCAAGACTTGAAGAAGAAACTGATGCGACGTCAGTGGGTTCAGAATGAATCAAAGCTTTGTACAATTCGTCTTCAAAGCTCAACACGGATCTGTAGATCTTCTTGGCTCGTGCACTTTCGCCCTGTTGAATAGCTTGATCTATGCTGGCGACGTACCGTTTTACGACTTCTATGACGTTACAGCCCACGCTTCCGCCAGAGATTACCACGTTGGTCACAGCGATCACCAAATTCGAAAGAAGTTGCTGCACCCTCTGGGGCGCGTCGTTTTCAACCACCGCCACAACCGAGGTTTCCAAATCATTCAAGCAATTGCAAACTGCCCAAATAGTAACTTTACTTTGTCCAGTCAGAGCCGATGTCAAAGATTCAAAATAATTCGCGACGGCGTACTGTACCTCGGCCGGGGCATTTGCAGCCTGTAATTGTGCATTCAATGCCAGTGTCTTGCTGCACAAGTTCGAGAGCTCAGCTTTAGTCAGTTTTCCATTGAAAATTTTCATGCCCGTATCGTGGAGATCGTCTAAAGCCAATTGTACAGTTTGATTATCTTCTGATGGCATACGATTGGCAATCAAAACCTTGAGTTCTTGGTATTTATTGACCAACGATGTGAACGTCGCATCCGAAATGACTGGTCCTGACGTTGGATTAGATGCGACTATACTGTTAATTTTCAAAGCTTCGAGACGATTGACCAAATCCAGAAGCAGGCTCGTTTCCAGAGTATCAAGTCCGCGATGGCTCGGTGTATCGTAAGCTGGGATGATCCCTCCACGTACGTTAACCGAATCATCCAGGCTGGGAGACGACAGTTGATTCAGTAAACTTTTCGCCTGATTCAAAAGCTGTTGTCTTCGAACAGCTGAAGCGTCTCCAGAGATTGGAGAACTTGGGTAGTAACTGTGAACCAGTTGTGGATCACAGGATGGTGCACCGAGGATTCCATTCGGCCAACAAACAGCCAGAAACAAGACGCAGAAGTACACTATGGTCCCTTTGATCTTTCTCATGACGATTCAGTGAATCTGGTGCGGACTCCTCTCGGGGTAAAGCTTCATATACTCGACCTACGAATTTCGTATTGCGAGATTGCACACGCACGTCGTGTTTCCATTCACCAACATCAAGTTATTTGTTATTAATGTGACACCCTCCCGGCAGTAGCAAAGTGTTTCGTCAGCACGAAAACTTTCACATTATAATCACCGGGTTATTTGACCTCAAATAAACTCAGAACTTATGATTATTTCAAGTTGACATGAAGAAAAGTAAAATATAACACAAACAGAGGATGGTGAAACAGAAAGGATGAGAAAAGAAAGATGGGAATATAGTTGTTCAAAGTTGGTCAACTTTATTTGACAATATACCTACTTTTTCTCACTCCCAAGTTCTACTTAATTTTTTTTCTCCTCCACTTCACTCAGTGGATTTTATTTGCGTTTCAAATATACATATTGCTAAAATCGCAAAGACAAAGACACTGGTTCCAGTTAGCACGCTCGCTGGACATCTGCGCAATCGGGACAGTCATTGCACTCACAAGCGGGGACCAAAACTCTGTCCACCCTTGATGTCAGACCGACGAGTCTTGTTTCGGAGTCGGAGGCTTGCGATTGCGATCGGACTGGTATTTGAATGGCAATTGGCAGAGGTGCATATCGCGAAGCGGATTTTTCCTGGTAGTGCTCAACCTGGTATCCAAAAGGTTGCAATCTAGAATCAAGATGTAACACGTCTTCAAAATCGCAAAATAAAATTAAGCCAAGGTCAAATGAAAAAAACAATTCACTTCCGCTACTATCCTGATACTGTCCTAAAAATCTAATCAATATTTTCAGTCACCTTTCGGACACTTGCTCGACCTGAACCTGCACAGGTCTTTGAACAGCAACGTCAAAACTGTAATTCGGACTGCAGCTAGACTGTCGTTGACGTTCACGTTGAACAGTTACACCGTAGGATCTACCACTCAGCTGATCCACATCGCTGATTAGTCTCTGCACTATCGGTGTTTGAATCTTGATCGGGAATTGGGTACTGCAGGATGGCTGGCAGGATGCAGAACTAGCGACGCTTGGCGTTTCCACCGAGTATCCGTAGCTCTGTAGATTCTCCACGGGTTTAGACTCTGTTACTACAGGCACCTGTTTGAAATCGTTACAATAAATTATCGATACCACATCACATTTTTCGCTCTTCGCGAGATGGTTAGTCACAGTTTGAATCTTGAGAAGAAACGAAAAGATCGTGTTGGTTCCCAAATACCTGAACAGCGTAGGGATATGACTCCTTGCAGTAGCAGGGCTCTCCATAGGTGACAATTTCCGGTCCGGGAGTACCTGCGTCGCAGGTGCATGGTTGGCCGCAATTATGAGCCGCAGCGACTGTGACCAGGAAGGCCAACGAGGCCCAAACCCCAATCGATCTCATGATCCTCGAATGATTGATTCTAAAGTGCCCACAAGCACCTCGATGTCATACATATAGACGACAGCGACTCTGAGCCACTTCCTGTTTGCCAGATCTTCATTTTCGAACACCGCAACAACACGCGTTTTCTTCCGCTTCCGCATGAATTTGTTTATAATCACTCAAATCCTCACACAAGTAGCGATGTGTAACGCATGTTTTTTAAATTATGATCCCACCTCCGCAGACCTTGGACGATCGTCAGAAGCTCGTCGCATCGATTTGTTATTGATTTCACGTGGAGTAATACAATAATAATTTTGTTCTGAACTTTCGAAATGCGCCACAACGCGCGCTTTTTTAACTTCCCGTTTCTCTGTTTTCAGCCCGAAAATGAAAAGTTAAGTTTATACTGGATCTCCACGGTTTCAGGTCCAGAGACTCATCTCCAACTATTTTAAGTTCGACGCCTTGGTGTATACAATAAAAATGACGATATCTTGAGAACCTTGAGAACTTGAGAGTTTTTGGGATCGCTAATCACGAATCTGAAGTCAGGATCCAATTTGCTATGAAAAACACTAAAAACATGATAAAATCTCATGAAAATTGGTACTCGAAGGTTTTTTTTTGTACCGCTAATCAAAAATCTGAGATCAAATTTGCAAAATTCAAAGTAGCTGGAAACAAAATGAATAACGGGAAGTTCAAAGGCTGGCTCATAGTCAGCCCAAACCCACTTCTTTTCTTTCTTATCTCCCAAATCCAGACCGTGAGCAATAAGTCACATCGGCGAAACGCGCGGAGTTCTGTTCGCAGGGTTGGTAAGTGCACGAGATTGCATTAGGACGATCTGTTCCGAGGACCCGATGGCTGTTTATAGTAAAGAAGCATTTCTCACAAGGGTGACTGCGGTGTGGTGGCTTTCGAGTGGCTGTCATCAGCTCGTAACCGTTCCCCTGTGCTTTGGATACACAAGATCATCGCACGAAGCCACATGGTATACGGTGGCTGCGTTCCCCGGACTTATTTCCTCGGGGAGTAAAATTATGGACTGTCGACAGCGCGTCATACACTCGGAAGTAGTAAATGGTACCTATTATAGTCAGAAGCTTTTTAGCTCCGAAAATAGTCGGCGATTTCTTCCACACGAGACTTTTACACCCTCGTATAAGTTATCACTCGTCGATATACGGTTCCTCCCGCAACGAATCTCAAGAGCATGAAAAATCACACGAAATCGCACATAGAATGTATTTTTACGCTCAGAATACCGTGAGAAATCATACGTATGATGTATCCAAATTCGATTACCCCCGGTAATAAAAAGTTTTATCTAAATAACCACGGATGAAAATATTACTCGTAAAATCTGTTCAATGCAAACAGTCGTAAGACTCAAGTGTCGAAAATATTTATTGCCTCAAGCCTTCTCTTTTTATTACTCACTGCACGTCTCGTTACAAGACGATCATTAATTACTCTACATCCTGGATCTGTCGCCGCTGATTTTGCACAATGATACAGTCTGGAGTTGGCTAGAATCGATAAACGAGCTTTCAGACAGTTATCTGAACCAATCAAACTGAGTTTCGGGACGATTCGGGACTCCCAAAAATTCAAATCGAGGTCAAAAAGTGACAAATTGAGGTCCAACAGCGTAACACAGGTGTAATGAAATACTTTTTCATTTATTATCATTGGAAGGGCACATGGTACAAGGGTAAGGGACTAGCCACAACGTCTCGGTCCAAATTGGCCAGTTACAAGCGGGAGAATCCTACAATCGATCGATCCCCGTCATTGACCGCATCCGCATCCGTATCCGTGTCCGGATCCGCTCTGAGCACGAGCGGAAGCTCTGAGCCTGGCGAGGATACCGCCGCCGTTGCACGGTTCGGATTCTTCGGAGCCGTAGCTGGAGTACTGGTCGAGCTCGAAGCTGCCGTCGTCTCCGTCGCCGTTATAGTCTCCGTCGTTATCCTCGTTCTGTTCAGACCTGATGATCAAGTTTCCGCTGACGTAACCGTGAACCGCGGGGCCGACGGGACCGCAGGCGGAATCGTCGACGGATTGGACCGTCTGACTTCCACCGCTACCACTGCTGCTCACGGTGCTGATGAAGTTGGGTCTGTTCTGGGCAACGGGGCCGTATCCGAGGTCCTTGTAGCTGATGAACGAAGATGGTTGCGATCCGGATTCCTGGGCGGCCTCCAGGTCTATTCTCTGCTGCTCGAGGGCCTCCTGCTGGGCTAGTATTTCCTGGTAGGTTGCGCTGAAAGAAGATCTAGGTGCGGATTTCAGCTCTACCACTGGTCTATCGACGTTGAGAAGCCTCTCCTCCGGGATGTCGACGACCGTCTTGCGCACGCTACCGTCAATCGGTTTGCGATTCGGTCCGTGGAAGAGACTTCCTTCCGGGACGTTCCTCGCGGCTTGACGAGACCGACCAAAAGCTAGAGCCAAGGAAACTGCGTCGGCGGGGGCAGCAGGCACGCACTGAGAATTGTAGATGCTTTCTTGCTCGTCGAATGACAGACCTGGTTAAAAAAGAAACAAGTTAATAAATCATCGAGGGTCTAGAATAAATCGCGATTCCTTACCTTCATCTTCGAAGGCGGCCAACTCGGGGTTCGGGGATTGGTAGACGCATGGTGACGAGGGCTGCTCGTTGCACTCGCACACAAGAGTTTGCGGTTTGCAGCTGGTGCAAGGTCTGCCAGGGTAGGCCGGAGTGACTTCGGTGATTCTGTTCTTGCAGTTGCTGCCGCTGCACAAATCGCCGATCGGTCGGAACCTGAAAAATCAACGTTCGTGGATGATCTCGAATCCTTGTCCCCTGGTTTCACTGTCTTCACAGTCGACCACGAAAGTCTGCAGAATCTTTTTACCTGGGGGCCACAGGGCCGCAGGAAGGCTTCAGCAGATCCAAGACCGATGGTCCGTTCGAGGAACGGGGTTGGTTCACGGACCCACAGCCTCCGCTGGGAGCGGGAGCGTGCTTCAACGAAGAAGCTTCCCTGATCACGTAGGGTTCGGCGTATTTGACCGGTCGAGACTGCTTGGCGGCTCTGACGATCACTCCGGAGCATCCGCAGGGGTTGACGCCAGGTCCAAGACCGCAATTGGATAGATGATTATTACCAGCGGTGTTTTCAACCGTGAGGAAGAGGGCCAGGCCCAGAAATATTATCTGGGAGATCTTCATTTGGAATTTTTTGATCACAGAAAATTTGTTCACACTTAAAATAAGTTATGATTCCTCCAGGTCTTTAGCGTGCCTCCTACTTATACCTGGTCGAAACGCTCGATCGTTTTTAAAACCGTGTTGCAATTCCGTAAACTTTTAAAACAGCGTTTCTTTGAATAATTATTATTTGTTACAAATTCGTACAGACAAACAGTAAACATTGTTCGCCACTGTGAGGGTATACTTGTGAAATTTATTGTTAAAAAAAAATAAAATACTCGACGATTTTTAACAAACATTATATATTTTCATTCGATTCTCAGCCGATACAAATCGCAAACAATAATCTTTGTTACGACACAAGACAACGCTCGATGTTAATGTCGAATCAAAAGTCTCGGCAGTAAGATTATTACCGGAAATAGCGACGGTGGCAGCGAAGAATGTCAAGGCTGCTCATCTACTCTAAGAATCTGAAATTTTATTCCCAGAATTCGAATTATAAAACAGTGACGCCATCTTTATGGCAGATTGAAGACGATTCTACGTATCAAAAATGTTACTTGCGGTTCCCAAAAACTAATTTTCTGATCTTAAAAAATTGTTCATTCAAGTTGCAGCCCAAAAACGCTCGCCTCGATCTTCTTTCCTGGACTTCGAAATCATGGAGTTTTTCCACTTCCGGCAGAAGATTTGTGTTACTTGATTTCCAAAAACTAATTTTCTGGTTTCTTACAGTCTGACCGCCGTTATCACCTGTGTTTTTCACTATAAGACGTACCCATACTTCTGCTTTCTCGTTTATGAGGTAATTATATATTGAATTGTACATGAAAATGTCCCGTTTTTCCGATAACTAATCTGATTAATAAAATAAATTTCCGTAGTTTCTGATGAAGACAACGATTGGTCGTGGAAACGTTAAACCCAATTACTCAGGAGTGGACTAATTGTTTATTTCTCCTCATCCTCTGACTCGACTTGATCGATTTCCATTCACTATCAAGATGTCGAGTGATAGAGTCTTTCGGAATACTAATTTTCTGGTCTTAAAAAATTGTTTTTTCTACTTTCAGCCCAAAAACGGCTGCCTTTTCTTTCCTGGAATTCAAAATCATGGAGTTTTTCCCTTCCGGCAGGAGATTTGAGACTCTGTGGACACACGATTGGGTGCGGAACGAAGGAAACGCTTTCGAGAATATTATTGGCGGTATAAGAAGTTTGTTTATTCGTCATTAAAGACCAATGACGTCATGTTGTATATCATTTCGGCACGGTACGTGTTATTATTATATTCTTTCACATCAGAGAATCTTTTTCGAGCCTATATATGTATGTACATCGTTTTTTCATTGATTTATACGTTCAGTAATTTGCAATGATCAGACACCGAGAAAGATGTAAAATTTCTGAGATTGATAATCAATATATTTTGTGAAATACCACCAAACTTATTATTATTGCGTATTAAAGGTAATTATGTACAAACTTATCACTTATCATTCATTAAACTTATTCAAATAATCGAAATACTTTACAAAAAAAAAAAAACACCTGATAAATAGCTATTTGAAACAATGAAAATTATAGTTTTCTCAATCGTAATGCAGTTTTAGTGTATAAAAAAAAAGAAGATATCGTTGTACCAAAGATACCAAAGCGAATAACTCACAGAATTTTTTTTTTTTTTTTTTTGAAGAAA